>JAVKOQ010000192.1:0-99996 GCA_031835245.1 Balamuthia mandrillaris
GATTTGCAGGGCATTTTTCATTTTTTCGTTTTTTTTTTTTTTGGCTTTTTTTAATCTGTTTGTTAACAAAGAAAGGGGGGCAAAGATTCACAACGACGCAAAGATCAAAAGACAACGTTATTATGAGGCCAGTGCTGAGTGGACCAGGTACAGAGAAACACGAACAAAAATATACCAGCGACCCTGGGTTGTCTAATGTTATGAACAGATCTCATCTGGAAGCGGACGCCTCCACAACCTCTTGGATGAAGAAAGGAGGAAAAGCAAACGTTACATCCTCTTCAGGAAAGCCACCCAAGGCCAAATGGGACACTCCCAGAAAGTTCGACCCTCAAACGGGTGAACCTTTGCCAAAGTTCGACCCACAAACCGGAGAGCAAAACTGGTGGTAACAACTAAAAACAAATCAAACATTCTATCTTGTTGTTATTATTTTGTTGTGCATATACATACATCTTTGCGCCGCCTTAATCTTTACTGAGTGATTGGCGTTGTGGCAGTGAAAAAATAAAATGCCTTTTCTTCTTCTTTCTTTCAAAATGTATTTCTTTCTCCCTTTTGCTGCTCTTTATGTTATTGTTGAAAGAGATGAAGGTAAGCATCAGCGCCATGACCTGGCAAGGAACTCACTTCCACAACGCCGCCCAACCAACGGGCATGCAACCGTGCAAGGGGCATGCCAACTCCTATCCCGCTAAAGGGAACCCCAAAGCCAGGTCCATAGGTGTAGGTTGCTTCCCTCTCCTTGGTGGTGGAGTAGAAGTAACGAAAGATGTGATGCTTGCAGTGAGGATAGCTCATTCCTTCCCCTCTATCAGATATTTTTACTCCCAATTGTTGCTCATTGTGTTCTTTTGTTGTTTGTTTTTGCTGAAGAGAAGAAGGAGAAGAAGATACATGAACTAGAATGGGGGGCCCATCCTCAGGGTCAGCATAGCGAGTGATGTGAGCCTGAACCGCATTCTTCAGCAATTCTAGTAGAACATAGTGCAGCTGATAGTCTAGTGTGTAGTTCAACTTCAAGCCTTTGTCTTGGTCGTCTTCCATGACAAGCTTAATGGGCGGTGTGAGGCTATTCTTCTCCAACGAGAGGGCTTGTACATCCTCTATCACGTCTTGAACTATGTTGCGAAGTTTACAGTCTCTCGTCACAACAGACAATGGAAGAGTTTGATGTTCCTGTTGTTGTCTGGCGTGACAAAGCCCATATTGTTTCCATAACACTCGAAGTTCAATAAGAGCAAAGTACGTTTCGTCGAGGCATTTTTGAAGGACTGGTGTTACTCGGCTTGTTGTTGCAGGATTGTTTTCTCCGGCGTCGTTGTGGTCGTGGGTGAGGGCTTCTGTGCGTACGGCAGGAGCTAGTTCTGCTTTAAGATTGCCGACCATGGCGTCAATTCCATTTTCTATATCCCTTCAATTTAAGATAAAGCTGTTAAGCTCGCCCTTTGTTCTCCTTCCCTCCCTCTCTTCCTCCGCCAAAAGAAAAGAAAGAAAACCTAGCAGTGCGTTGAACCAACTGATGAAAGTCTTTCTCAGCAGAACTGGGTAGCAACAATGTACGCGAATCGAGGCAAGCGCTATAATCGCGGCTAACGCTGTTGTACGTGCTCTCAAGGTGTTCAATGGCAATGCGAAGGGGTGAAGAACAAGACGGAAAGAGTAGAGCTTGTAGAGGTGCCAACGATAGGGACAGAGTTTTCATGCGCAGTGGTGTCTCTCGCGCCAGAAACAGGCAGATCTGGGAGTGCATGGCCGCAGTGTCGTTCTGAAAGAGCGGAGAGTGAGCCCATTCATACAACCGCCGTGGTGTTATCTTGCTCAATTGTTGACTCCTCCTCCTCATCTCACTGCCTGCCTTTGAAGTGCTGTAATCCTGCAGAGCAGACAAAACCAAGAGAGCGATGCACCACGGCCACCCTTTTTTTTTTTTTGCTGCTGAACCGAGGAGTCGAGGGGTCATGTACCATACATACACCGAGACAAAGGGGAATCGCCTCAAAGTTGGCCCTGCGGCGGGCTTACGGCATGTTTGAGGCAGCCTGTGCCTCCTTATCGTTCCTATCTGTGAGGACAAAGGGTGGAGGTGAATGGAGGAAAGGAAGCTGCGAGAGAAAAACAAGGAAACAACTCGACTTGAAGCAATAACCATCAAAAAAGAAACATAAATAAATAAATATATCGGTGAGTGTGTGCATCATTGTGCGACAGGGGAAGAAGGTGTATCGCCTGGCAAGGCTGAAAACTTGGTGATGGCCAAAGCAGTCATGGAATAGGTCAGAGGAGCGCTAGACCAGTAAGGAAACAGGATCATGGCATTCAGGTGATTATATCCAGGAAAAGTTTGAGGAACAGGATACGGAAAGCGAGGATTGTTGATCATGTGTTGGTACTCATCCGCTGGAATGACCCCTTTGATTGTTTTGTTTTTTGGTAACGTTTTTGTCAAAGCGTGTAAATAACAAAATAACAAGATAGCAAGGAGAGGAGAAAAATAATAACGAATGAAAAAAAGTAAGAGCGTACCTGTTACACCAAGGATCGCTTGACCTCCATGCTCTAGGATGACCTGTAAAGTAAAGTTATTAATCATAGTTCCGTTCGTCCACATCGCAAAGTTCATAGGGTATAAGAAAGGCAAAGTTGAGGTTCCTTTGACGGATCCTAATTAACCAAAACAATATGCATCAGGATTATGTTTCATTACGTTTGGTTCGCTTCCGCTCCCGTTTCTCTCTTCTATCCTCTTCTCTCTTCCTCCTTCATCTTTGAAAAATAGAAGGAAACATTCAATGAAGAAGCGAAGTACCTGAGAAGAAAGCATTGGAAACACGGTAACTCCAAGAGAAGATGTTGTCTTTCAAGAATTTGGCTGCTTTAGGCAAATATTCTTTTACGTGGGTGGGAGTACCGCTTCTCCATTGCAACTTCGGCGAGCCGTTGTTAGAAGTGGAGGCAGGCATCGTCCAAATGTCAACAAGAGCGATGACACTGATGGCTGTCGAGAACAGCCTATCTTCGCCTCTTATTACTGGCTCCCCGAATATACCTTGAAGTTTGTTTTCGTTTTTAAGAATAGAAAATTCGAAAGAAAACACTAACAAAAAAACGAAAACGAAAAGTGTGAACGAAGTAAAGGGAGATAGAGAGAGAGAGAGAGAGAGAGAGAGAGAGAGAAACTTACCTGTATCACCATCGCCAAGAAAGTCGTCCCAATAGACATAATTGCCATCTTCCTCAACGGTGGCCAAGCCAATCAACTGCTCTGTTCCGGCAGAGCTCATTGCCTCCTCAAACATGTTCTTTACTTTTTGCACAACTGGATAGCGTGCGTACAGAGCATTGACTAACGCGGGAGCAGACGAGTCCAACAGGAAGACCAAACGAGAGATAAACCAGTAATAGTCGTAGAGGGAAGGATAGTACAGCAATCCGATGTCGGGTCGTTTCAGCATTTGGCCACTGGTGACGGTCCAACTGACATACTCTGCTGTGTCTTCGTAAATGCGTTGAAGCTCTGCATCGAACCAGTCGCTGCTACCTTCAGAGAGATCAAAGAGAAGCGCGGTGGTGAGGCCATAAATGGTGTTAGCAGCAACACTGGCATCCACATTGTTTATCTTTGGTATTGTTGAACAATATGAGAGGAAGGTCAAATTTTAAAGGGTGAGAGAGAAGCTTGACAATTTTGGAAAAGCGTACGTTCAAAGGCATCCCAGGAATAGGAGCCATTTTGATGACATCAATTAGGCCGAGGGACCAAGTGCTAATAAAATGAACATCGGGAATCTTACCACGCTGCTTGGCTTGGCTCTGCTTTTGCTCCAAGTATTCGTGCATGAAATAGTAGGTTCGCGGATCGATCGTGTTGTTGTTGGTGTTGTTGCTGAAGGGCTGATAGGAGTAATGCTTGATTTTCTCAGCAAATGCTTTTAAGTTGTTGCTTCCTTTTTGGTGTTAACAGATAGGGAATGAACAGTAATGACAATGAGAGAGAACGAATCAATGAGTGAAGCGACTAAAGGAAAAAGGCGCTAACCTTTTTTCCAAGCTTCAAAGGCATCAGGGTAGCATTGCTGATGATGCTTGAGAAAGGCACCAACAGCGACATTTGCTGCGCTGTCATCAAAGTCGCACGGCAAGAAGAAGGCATCCAGATAGTAGCCTGGCATGTCCAAAAGTGGGGCTAGCTTTTGCCAGAGGGAGTCTAAACCAACGAAGTCCAACAGCTTGTGAATGGCATTTGCAAAACTTCCTTCTTCGAGGATCAAATGGTAAAGGTTGACGGGACGCGTGACCCATGTGCCATTTGCCTGTTGTTTATTTTTGCAAAGGATGAGAAAGACCAAAAAGAAAAGAAGACGAAGGAGAAAAAACACCTTCACTTGCGGCCAGAACGTTCTCAGAGGGGTTCCAGGCAGCCCTTTCCTGTCCCAATAAGTATTCATGGCGTTGACAGCGTCCAACACTTCCTCCTGCCCCAAAGAACACTCAGAAGCAGAAGTGGGCACGAAGCCATCGTGAAAACGTTGAGCCTCCAAAAGGCTTTCCAGGATAAACGCTGTTGTGAAGAGGTTCATATCAGGAATGCTGATAATATTGCGCAGCAGGGCCATGGCCTCTCCTCCGGCCATGTTCAGGTGAATGTCGCTGTGGAAGAGACCCTTTTGCTCGAACCAAAAGGGAAAAGAGAAGTTTTGGTCTTGCTTGAACTGAGAGCCTCGCACTGTGGCGTAAAGCTGTTCCAGGAGCTTCTCTTGCGGGTCAGCACTGAGGAGGTCGTCATTGTCAATGCGAATGGCTGCGGTTGGTTTCGTAAGCACGAACAGAGAGGCAAGCAGAAGAAAGAGGCCAAGGCTCTTCGTAAACCAGCAAGAGGTTTCTTGCTTTGTCATATTTTGATTTTCGTTTGTAAGACAACACAAAGGCCAAACGCTAAGAAACTCTATAGTTAAATTAGACAATTACAAGAACCATCTATCCAAATAATTATTGAATATATGCACAATCCCAATGAATTTCGATAAATATCACCTTTCAATTCACCAGAGAGAGACAAGAAGAACAAGAAGAAGAAGAACAAGAAGAACAAGAACTAGAAGAACAAGAAGGAAATAAAGAGGGGGGAGCGAAGAGCCAGATAAGAGTGGCTTTAGTGGGGAGTAGCCATGGCAGGATTTTCACGATTCACCATGTCAGGTTTAAAGTTTTTCTTGGGCACTCTCCAATCTGCTCCAAACTCCTTGGTCAACACAAAGTCGTGGTCTCGAGGACAGTTCACAATAAGACCTTCAAACTCGCACGGTACCACTGGCGCTATCTTTTCCAGAGGATACTCCAAAGAGAGCTCAGGGTATTCAAGGTCATAGAGAACGGTCTTGCCATCCACATTTTTTACTTCATAGTCCGCCACGTCCACATAGTATGGTACAAATCTTTGTGGGAATATCCTGAAGGCACCTGTATTGACAAACAAAGGTGAGTCTTTTTTGAGAATCTAAGAGAAAGAACAGCAACAAAAAAAAGGTAGGAGCAGAGGATCATAAGACAACAACAACAACATAAGACAACAACATGGAAGAAGAAGCAAAAAGAGAAGAGAAGAACCTCGCCGAATGACAAAAGAAGTGAAAGAAGGAAGGTGAGCCACGTCGCTGCGATGTATCATATGGCCACAGTAGTTATTGGGATCGCTAAAGGTCTGTTTGAGGGCATTGATCTTAGCGCTGTCGGTGGCTATTACTCCAATGTCAATATCCATGTCATCCCAAGGGATGAAGCCCTTGTGCCGGATCGCGCCAAGCAGGCTGCCATAGTCCAAAAAGTAAGTAATGTTATGCTGAGTAAAAATACGATGCGTGCAAGCCAAAAGGTCCACCTCCACTTGTTTTACATCTAAACACATCAAAAAGAAAAAGTTAGAAAAGCAGAAAAAAGTTGCGAACGAAAAAGTAGCAGGCGTCAAAACAAATAATCCCAAAGGAGGAACGTACCAAAAGAGTGTAGGTAGAGACTGTAGAACATGAACAAAGTAGCCAAGGAAACGATCACGATGGTTGCATAGCGCACAGCTGTGGTTTGACGTTGCCACGTCCGAGAGAGATCGGGCACAGAAAACGGAAAGGAAGAGGAGGAAATACGCTTTTTGTCGCTAAAACTTCCCCCCATCTTCCCTCCTGCCACCAACTTCTCCGAGGTTCTTTGGGCCTGTTCAATGTCGCCCACGTCGTCAAAGCTTCCTTCAGGCGTGTGCCCTGTTCTGTTCTTGACGTTCATGTTGTTAACTGTTGTTGTTGGAGCGGTACGCCACGAAGAAATGGCCGACGGGCGGTGTCTTTTTCTTTTTCTTCCGGTCTTTTTCTTTTTTGCCCGTCATGTCGTGGTCGTCCTGCTGCTCGGGCCATTTAAATAGCCTTTCCCGTGCCCCTCCCCCTTCCGGTGGCTGGCGTGACAGGCCTCTGACGTGTTGTGCAATAATAATTATTACCCATGTCGACTTGAGCACATACGGCAAAAAAAAACACCAATGTGATTCCATTTCCTTTCCCTATGTGCACAAATGATGATCTTCTCCTTTACAGGCTAATCTCCGAGGTATCGTGTTGCACAAAGCGTACAGTGGAAAAGCCAGTATGGTGGGGGGAGAGTTTATCCGGGAGTGATGGGCAATCGATGGCTATAACGACTCGCAAGCCGGTTGGTAGTTTGCTCTCCATCCTCTGCCATTGTGCCTCGTCTATGGTTGTTTCGGAGATGTCTAGATAACAAAGGGTATCCGGTAGATGCAACCTACCAGCCATTCTCAAGGACAAAGCCAGCAATGTTGAGCTTTTGAAGCTGGGAGAACAACACACAAAGCATAAGGTTAGGGTTACATTGAGCTGTTGTCGATGGAGAAAAGAGTTTGAAGTTGTTTACTCGTCGTGGAAGGAAGATGAGGTCAAGTGATCGCAATCCATAGCAATGTGCAAGGCTTAGGCATGAAAGTTGTGGCGGAATATACCGAAGAGCGTTTCCTGTTATTGTTTGACAATGTGAAAGGTCCTGCACCAAATCAAACCAGAAAGAGAAGATAAAATGAGAGAGAGCAGAGAGAACGAATCAGGAAAGAGAGGAGAGAGCAGAGAGCAGAGAGGAGAGAGCAGAGAGCAGAGAGGATAAAGACCAAAGGGTGGAGAAAATAAAAGAGATATAAAAAAGAAAAGAGAGGCACAACAGAGAGGAAGCGAAAAGGGGGTAAGGAGAAGAGTGAGAAACGTACAAAAGAGGAGCAGAGAAGTTGTAAGAACAAAAAAAAAAAGAAAGGAGAGAGAAAGAGGTGAAGAAACAACTAACCAATGTTAGGAGAGTATCTGGCAATAGCTTTAGGTCCTCGTCGTTGAGGAACATGCATCCTCGAAGTGAAAGATGCCGCAGGCGAGGGCAGTTTTGGACCAACCGTTGCAGCACGCTGCTCATCGCACCATAATGAGGCAGACAGAACGGAGAGACAGAAAAGCGGGTCTGAGTGGAGATGCAAACATCCCGCAAGAGCGAGCACGAGAGAGAAAGGTTGCTGCTGCTCTTGCGGTCCAGGAAGCTGACGACGTGACACCAAACCTCGATAGGAAGGGCCGTCCAGTCCTCTGGCCGCAGTTGTGGCAGTTGTTGTCGCAGCTCTGGGCTAAGGTTGCGTGATGATATTCTTGTATCTGTTTGGAGGAACATGGCGAAAGTCAATTGCCCAACGTTTATCTCAGTGGAGAAAAGTACAAACTTGGTGCCACCAAGGCTTTATCGAAAGCCTCAGCAAAGAGATGCTTGAATGCATGGAACCCCAAACGAGCGGTTTTTTGGGGAGCAACGCGAGCGAGAATGCATTCGGCGGTTTGGGGGCAGTATGGAATGTCCCAAGCGGCTGCGAGATCCTTCATAAACTTCTTTGCGTTGCCTCGTGATAGGTATCTTGTTCCGTCCTCGCCCAAGTGTCGATAGGTCTTCCATAGGGCAAGGAACAAGGACACGTCTATGGTTCGTTCCGACGACACGCCCAGCAGGCGGCATTCGTTATTCCCCATAATGCATGTTTGTTCTTCTTTTTCGTTTGTTTTTGTATGCGTGCTATTTTTTTCTTGCTCACGCATTTGCACTGAGGGGGCTGTAGGAGGAAAGCAGCCGCAAACAGGCCATGCGAGACGTTGCGGACATCAATTGCTCGCTCGCCTATCGCACCAAGAATTTTTGTTGAACGAGCACAACCAGCGTCGAACCGACGACCATTGGGCTTGCCCCTTTTTTTTGTGTCGTCGAAGGAAAAAAAGGGGTGACAAGCAAGGCAGTGTCAGCACTGCCACCCTCTCTTTCTTTCTGTGTGCAACCAACCATCAAGCTTCAGCAATTCCAACACTCGCTTCTCTTTCTTTTCGAAATAAGAACCATGGACAAGACTCAAGACAAACAAGTGGCCACCAACATCCACTTCCACCCCGGTCTGGTAAGCTACGAGGAGCGGGTGAGGCTGGTAGGGCAGCGTGGTTGCACCATTTGGTTCACCGGCCTTTCCGCCGCGGGCAAGTCCGTCATCTCGGCAGCCTTGGAGCAAGCGCTGCTCCACCAGGGCTGCACATGCTATCGCATGGACGGGGACAACATTCGTGGCGGGCTCAACAAGAACCTCGGCTTCTCCCCCGAGGACCGTACAGAAAACATTCGTAGGATCGGCGAGGTGGCCAAGCTCTTTGCGGACGCTTGCGTCGTTGCCATCACCAGCTTCATCAGTCCCTACAAAGCCGACCGAGACATGGCTCGCAAACTTCACGAGGTATCGTTCTTTTTATACTATTATTTTTGTGCTTTTTTTTCTTACCAGCGCTGGTTGAAATGCCGAACAACAGGATGCAGGCCTGTTGTTTTTGGAGGTGTACGTGGAGTGTCCTATCGAGGTAGCAGAGCAGCGAGACCCCAAGGGCCTTTACAAGAAGGCCAGAGCCGGCCAGATCCCCGAGTTCACTGGCATCTCTGCTCCCTATGAAGCGCCCGAGAACCCAGACCTTGTGATTCGCAGCCATGAGCTGAGCTTGGAGGAATGTGTAGCGGCCGTCATGCAGAAGCTTACTGAGGTAGGCATCCTCAAAGCGAAGGAGGAGGAGAACAACTCATAATATTATTATTCGCCTCCTCAAGAAGCTAAATCCCCTTCAAACCGACCCTCTGTTCGTCCAGGCCACCCCCCACCCCCAACACAACCCCCACCCCCACCCTTTTTTTTTTCTTTCACTTTTTTGTTTTTTGTTCTTCTGGCAAACAAAGAAAGAAGAGAGAACAAAAGTGGGGAAATGAGTAAAATACGACAGCTGCTGGCTCGTGCGAATACTGCACCACAACAACCAACACAACCTCGCACCGCTCCCATTTCAGAGCGTGTGGATGAACGAATAGAGGAAACGGAGGTTGAAGTAATGGAAGAGATGATGTTCATCCCGCTGCGCGGCCAACCTGGTGTGTTGAAGTTTCATCAAGGCTTACCTCTGCGCGATCACTCTTGTCAGGCTACACTGTTGGTACGTGCGTGTAACCCGTCTTTCTTCACTCAAATAAGGTGTCCTATCAATCTTAAAAACTTTTTCGTTGGTATGAGCCTATAGTTTGTGGGTGAACCAAAATCTGGCAAAAAGACTCTCGCTCGAACGATTCTCAACAAACGGTGGCCAATACGCCTCAACATGTACGCGGTTTCTTTTCAGTCCTTTCTTTCTGCATCTCACAAACGCAACCAATTAGTCGTACGGCTCATTCATTACCCTTGCCGGAGGACGAGCAGCGGCCACGCGTTGACTATGTTGTGTTCTTTGTGGATATGACTCTCTTGCAGAGCTTCAAGGAGCTCAAAACCAACCTCTTCAAACTGGACAAAGATTTTCTTACATCGATGCGAGCGTGCATTATCGCTACGAAAGGTTTTCTCTCTCTCTCCTCTCTCTCTCCTCCTCTCCTCTCTCTCTCTCTCTCTCTCTCTCTCTCTCACTGAATGTCTATTCATCATATTACGTACAACCTGTGCCTTTTACAGTGGATTGCCAACTCAGGTTTGCATTCACTACAGCAGAGTTGGAGGAATGGGCAGATGTCTATGGCCTTCAAGTATTCTATTGCGATCTTGTAGTAAGCTTTCTTGCCCTCATCCTTTTCCCTGTTCTCCTGGTTCGTGTTGCTGAAGACTTAATCCCACAACAAAGAATGAAGGACTGCGAGATAGTACAGCAGCGCGGATAGTCAAGACAATAGAAATAGCAACCGGCAACACTGTAGCTTGCATTAGGCCATCCCTACTCTCGTCATTGGAAGCCGATTCCTTGTTTGCTTCTTAACCCTGTACACCACTTCTATTCACCATTTCTCTCTCTCTCTCTCTCTCTCTCTCTCTCTCTCTCTCTCTTTCTCGTTCCAGAACAATAGGTGTCAGTCGAAAAAAAGCACGCCAATAGAACCAGTGAGTTATCCATTGCTCAATAAAAAAGCAGCAACAATGTATTGAGCAGATTTTCTTACTTTGTGGGATCTTTCATGAAGAGGATCATGTTGTTTTCCATGCCAGCGGCGCCACCATATTTTTGGTCGTCAAACTTGGACCACCCGTCACGCAGGACAGCCCTAGAGATGGCCACGTGCAGTCGGAAGAAGTAGGTGTCGTCACACTTGGTTATGATGTACTCGGAGCCACCAAGCCAGGCGTTCTCTGCGGCCGATTGAAGGAACTGAATCTGCTTGTTCCCGTCCTTTTGTCTCTCTCGACAAAACTTTTTGAGTACCCCAGTGACGTAGTTTGGGACGTTGCCAATGACATGAAGCCTTCCGCCGCTGTAGCTCATGCCAAAGACCTGAATGGCCTCGGGACTTTCGTCCAAGATGAAGGCGGACTCGTCGTCAGAATCCTTGGAGCCGTCCTCTTTCTTTTCCTTGTCTTTCTTTTCTTTGCCCATTCTAGCTAGCTAACTCGTTGTTTACTTGAAAAATACACCCGGAAATAAAGCAACAATAATCCAAAACGCAAGTCACTCTTTGTTTGTGGCTTCCTCTGGATCAGTTCTCTCTCGTGGAAGGACGGCTTTGTTTTATAAAAGTTGGGGGGAGCAAGGACACCAAAAAGACTCCTTATTCCTTATTTGCACCGGTTGAGGGGTGCTCGGTTGTTAAAAGACAACTAAAGTTCTCTCCCTGCAGAACGCATCGTCATTTTATTAACACCAACAACAGGTAAAACCTGAATGAGTATTCCAGCTTCACGCCCCATTAAACTGTTATGAAGGGCAGAGCGCAATCAGAAGACGGAACATTTATGTAGAGTTATGCTAAAGGTAATACTTACAATCGCTGGAAGTTCGGCTTCTCTTGCCAGGTCTTTGTTGCTGTGGAGTTTGAGACTTTTTATGCTGTGGTGAGGCATTGTTCTGTTGTTTTTTGTCGTTGTCTGCTAACGCCCGCTTCCGATCTCTTCCATACACCGTTTTCCTGCAGAGAAGAAGAAGAAGAAGAAGAAGAAGGACGAGAACAAGGACAAGAACAAGAACAAGAAGCCAACAAGAATACAACGAGAAGGGAAAGCAGGATCAGAATAGAGCATGAAATAGAACAAAAAGTCGAAGAGGAATGAACCTTCGTTCCAGTTCTTTTTGTTTCTCTTGCTCTCGATGACGATAAACTGCAGACCACGTTGGAATTACTTCTTCGGTGGCAGGTTTAGCCTCCTCCGATTTGCCTGATAGCAGGCGCTGTATTCAAATACGTAAACACCACAATGGGTATAAATAATGGCAAGATAGAAAGAAAAAAAAATAACCTCGATAGTTGGGTTGAAGTTGCCAAAGGAACGTCGCCCAGTTTTGATCTTTGAGCCTACGTTTCTTCTCTCGTCAACGATCACGCTTTTAGATTTGTTTTAAAAGATGAGTAATCCACATGCTATTATTATAAATAGGCAACTCACGTAAGTCCATCAGCTATCGCCTCGTCCAGAACCCAGTGTGCATCTTTGATTTTCTGTTCTTCTTCCGCTCTTCGCTCTTCACGCAACTCCGCTTCCTTTTTCCTTTGCATGAACTGAATGATTGCAAAAGTATAGAAATCAGAACATTTCTCGCAACAAAAAAAACCTGCAAAACGAACCTTCATGCCAAGGATATGGCTCGATAGCTTCCGACCTCCTTCATCTTTCTGGTCCATCCTTCCTTCTTTCTTCTTTCTTTGGTGTTGTCTACCTATTTTTTGCCGGAAAAAAAATTGAATGTCATAAAAGAGAGTCGAACTGAAGCAGAGTCCCCTTTCAGGCGGCGAAAAGATCATAAGATCTAAGGACAACGAAAAAAGAAATCACGCCATTAGTCTTTTGGGCCAATGAGCATGTTTCCCGCCAAAACAAGAAAGAAACGAAAAGAAAAGAAGAGAAGAGAAGAAAAGAAAACGAGTAGCAGAACGCCTCGGTTTTTTTGTCCATATTATATAATAACAAAAAAGTGAAGAAGAAGAAGAAGAAGAAGAACAAGAAGAAGAAGAAGAAGAAGAAGAAGAGTTGGCAACTCAACTTGGCTACAAACTCTTCCAACTGTTGCCACAAGTTATTATGTGGACAACGATAACTTGGCAACAAACTCTTCCAACTCTTGCAACAAGATTGCAGCATCATTGGATGAGCTGGCCAACTCCTGGCCTTGTTGTTGTTCAGCGGGTGGTTGTGGCTTTAGAGCTTTCAGCTTTTCGTCTATCCATCTCTTTAGAAGAGGCACAGCACTGGCAATCTGCTTTCCTTGAATAGTTGGATGATGTTTCTTCAACAGAGAGCCGTAGTTTACTTTCAAAACTTCCCGCGAAGTTCCTTCTGCCGTTGCCGACTTTACTTCTCTCTTTATCTTTCTAACTCCTGTAACTTTTTGTTCTCCAACACGTCCAACCAGAAGAATTCTCTTTCCTTTCGTAGAAACAGGAGCCGATGAGGGGAACTCGGAATCTTCAACACCATGCAGCAGCAGAGATGGAAGAGGAGGGTGAAGCCTGCCACCATGTAGACAGAAGATGACTTGTCCGAGTTTGCCCTCCACATCCACCTCTCTCCACTCAGGTATTTCGTTGCTGTGTACAGGCTTGCCGATGGGAGATACAGCAAGAGTGATGTGCGGGACAGCGTTGTTGGTAGGCGCATCCGTAAGGACCAGAACGGCTGCAGCATGTTCACTTTGGCCGAGGGCAATTACTTCCATTTTCACTTCTCTTTCCAGCGCATAGTAATGTTGCAGTCTAGGATCCTCTATACATTTCTGGGATGAGGAAGCGGCACCGACGTTTTCTTCCAACGTTGAAGCACTCTGTTCTTGCTGTTCCTCATTGGCGGAGGCAACGCAGTTAACATCCTTTGTTTCCGTGTCAAAGTGGTCCAGCTCCAATTCTCCTATATCTTTATCTCCAGCAGCCATCAAGTCCTGTGGAGATTCGTTCTCTGTAGATGATGAAGTTGAACCCGTGTCTTTCTCTGTCACTTCTGCCTTATCTTTCTCTTTGTTGTTGCTGTAAGCTTGCTTCCGATTGGAAGAAAGACTTGATGCGGAAGTGTTGGAGTTGGAGTGATAGCAAAAGTAATGCCGAAAGGTCTTCCCTTGCACGATAGGGCCTAACGTCATCGTCATGTGGTCAGCCTTTGGGGTCCAACCCAGAGGAGGAGGAAACAAAGTTAAGAGCCTCTGGCGAGAGTCCGCATCCAGGAACACGGCCGTGTATTCCACAACATCGGGTTGTAGCTCCCACCCTGCGCCATATTTTTCCAACAAATGCTCCACAACTTCTTTTTCGTGCTCTGGCAGCATTTCTTTGTCTTCCAGATAGACATCATGCACCGTTACCTTCAATACCGTCTCTTCTTCTCCGTCTTCGTGTTCTACCACCGTCTCTTCCTCCCCCTTCACCGCTCCGGTGGTCGTTTGATTTTGTTTTCCTTTGCCCTGTACTTTTTTGTCATCCTCTCCTTTTTCTTGCAGCGACGCTTCTGCTTTTCCTTTTTCTGCTCTACGCCTCTCCTTCTTTCTCAGTTTCTTCATTCTCCTTCTCTGTAACTCTGCAGAGTATCCCTGAAAGAAGGCCCTAAACTGAGCGGCCTGGCTCGGCCGGTCCTCCCAAATATTCAGCTGAAGGGGTGCGCCTGGGCACTTCTGCGGAAGCACCCTCCTCAACACCTCCACCAAAAACCTGGTCTTGAAGTCAATAGTCCTTTCGGCACTGTCCTTGAAACCCATGCTGTCGAACCGAAGACCAGCATGCTCCACAAGATTAGAAATGACGTGAGTGTATGCCACGCTGCGTCCGGTCAACAGTACTGTATAAGGCGATTGAAACAAAGCAAATGAGCCTCAATTGTTATGTAGCAAGAAGATCGTACACGTGAGGCAAACCGGTATAACTCTGGGGGTCGTCCATGGAGTTCTTAACTACTGGGAGGAGCTCTTCGTTCCACCAATCGATGGAAGGCTCCGACGGTACGAAAGGAGGAGACAACGTAATCACCTCTTGGAACCAGCCAAAGCCAAGGTCGGAGGGTTGCATCCTCAGTTTTGTCACCAAGTGACTATTCCACAACTTTGAAGACGGCATGGGCGATCGGAAGAGCGTTCCATCAAAGTCAAACACATTAACAGCGGTATACTCCCGCCGGAGAGGAGGAGGGGAGGCCACCTCCAACATTGACGCTGAGCGATGGTGTTTACTATCCTCTTTTTCGCTCCTCTTTTGTCGACAAATGGAATTTCAGGGAGAGGATCGAGTTAAATGAAATTTCGCAAAGATAGGCATGAAAACTGGCGAAAAATCAAACAGCAACTGCACCACCGCCTCAGGCGGGAAGGGGTGCAAGGCGGGAGCGGGTAAAACTTCGTGGTTTAGTTTATTTAGTTTAGTTTAGGTTTTTTTGAACGAAAGAATGCAAACAAAGAGCTCCGCGGAACAGTTACTCTCTTCTTGCCTGGCCCTCTCTATCCCCAGGGAAAAACAAAACGTGCTCTGGGTGAACTCCAGCGACCCGGCAAGCAAGGTCCTCAACTTGATGGCACGCCATCGCGTCCACGGCTTCCCCGTTTGGGACGACGACGCCAAGCTCTGCATCGGCATGGTGAGCATTCATGACCTTGTGGCCCTGGCCCTGGAGATAGCAGACTACGTACCAGCCATGCACAACCATGGGCGCCTTCAGGAGGAAGAGCTGCAGAAGCAACGCTCCTACTGGCATGCGCAAAGGGTTAAGCCCATTGTGGACTTGTCGAGGAAGAATGAGGTGGTGCCATTGGAGTGCAACGCCACGGCGTGGGATGCTTTGGTGGTGCTGGCCCAGGGCGTGCCTCGTGTGCCGGTGCTCTCTCAAGACTTGCAGCGCATTGATGCAATTATCTCGCAGTCGCTCATGGTCAAGTTCCTGTATGACAACATTGGTAACTTTCTCTCTTCCCGTTTACTTCATCGTTTTCCTCTTGTTTTACACTTCGTTTGCGTTTTTTTTTTGTTTGGTCCTCTTTGGCATTCTCTGATATCGTGTTATAGACAAGTTTCCCGAAAAAGCAAAGCGGTTGGTCCATCAAATCATCCATTTGAACGAACCCGGCAGGCCACATGTTATATCAGTAGATGAGGACGCCGCCACCATACGAGCCTTTCGCTTGATTCAAAACCATGTACGCCTGTTTGTGTTGTTGTTTTGCTCGTGTTTTTGCTGCTCTCTCTTGTTTTTCTTCCTCCTCCTCCTTCTTCTCGTGGCATGGTTGTCTTCTTCTCAAGAACTAAAGTGTGGAATAGGGAATAACGGCGGTGGCAGTGGTCAATGCAGGCGGTCAAATCGTGGGTGTGATCAGTGCAACGGATATAGAGCTTATTGGCGGCGATGACTGGTTGAATCACTTGCTTTTCATTCCATGCAAAGATTTTCTGACTTACGTCCAACAAAAGAACGCGATGGTAAGTATCTGTTCTCTTCTTTTCCTATTCTCTAATTCTCCTCTCTCTCTCTCTCTCTCTCTCTCTCTCTCTCTCTCTCTCTCTCTCTCTCCCCCTCTCATTCTGATCAATAGCTGTAACAATCAACCAAAACATTAGGAGAACTTACCGCCAGTAATTGACTGCACACCAACTAAAACGTTAGAAGGTGTGATGAAGCTAATGGTGGAACATCACGTCCATCGCGTATTTGTTGTCTTCACGCAACGAGGAAGGTTGAAGGAGGAGCTCGTCGGGATTGTAAGCATGAAGGAGGTACTCTTAGAGTTCCTTAAGTAGCAGTTGTTAATGAATAAGAAGAAAGAGGTCTTCAGCAGAGCGTGTTTTTTGTGTATATTCTGTTGGTCAGCAGAATAACTACTTTTCGCGATCTTGACGCGCGGCTTCCGCTTCTTTTGCCCTCTTTTCATCCTCCTCCACTTGTTCTGTACGTCGAATCAGACATCGATCAAACTTTCGCCATTGCCACTGTGCAAGGAAGAGAGAAAATGTTCGGTTCACAGCAAAATAACGGAAGAAAAACGAGGAGGAAGAAGAAGAAGAAGAAGAAGAAGAAGAAGAAGAAGAAGAAGAAGAAGAAGAAGAAGAAGAAGAACAAGAAGAAGATGAAGAAGAAAATCAAAGGAGGAGGAGAGAAAGTACTTGGCAACGCCAAGGAATGCGAGAGGGCTTGCTATTCTCGCTTTGTCCAAGCTGTGGGATTTTACCGCCCAAGCACTGCCGTAATCTCTGGCTTTCATCGGGACAAAAAGAACTCAACACACACCTTGCATTTATTATTTTAAAAAATGATAGAAGTGAGAAACAAAAGTAGCAAAGGTGAAAGAAGGAGCAACAACGGCATGTGTACCAAGTCATATGTTTAGATGTTTTTTCGCATGAACGACCAGGAGTGGCCAGTTGCTTTCGTTTACACTGATAGTGGTCCTGCACTTCTTTGTTGCAAGTAGGAAAATCCATGAGCACCAACTTCTCTTCGAGCTCCACGTCTTCCAACGCTTTCGGTGTGAACCCACCACCACCCCCCTCCATTCTGCCAAGGCCACCCTGTTTGCCGAGTTGCTCTTGGTCGTGGTAAGGCGGCGGCGCAAAGATCATAAATACGATCCAAGGAGAAACAAAAAAAAAGAAACCACGAAAGAAGAGGGAGCTGACGTAAGGTGATGGAAGAAACTTCGTAGAAAATCACACCTGTGAAGCAATAAGAAGAAAGTAAGAAAGTATTCCTCTCTGCTTTGCTCACCCCCTCCTTCTACGGCACTTTCGTTAAACTTGTTACTTTACTTTTGGATTTTTCTCAAAAGAGCCATTGCTTTTTTTTTTCTTTGAACAACCTTTTGGTCCCTTGTTCTGCTTGTTAACTCTAAAGAACGTTACTGGAAGAACAACAAAACCAACACAAAACTATGAGCGGCAAAATCTTTACGCCGGTTAACCAGGTACGCTTCACAAACGTAGCAGTCGTGCGGTTGAAAAGAGCCGGCAAACGGTTCGAGATCGCCTGTTACAAGAACAAAGTGGTTGAGTGGAGGAAAAAAATGTGAGTAGCAAACGTTTTGATCACATGTTTCGCTAGCAAATGAAGCTAATCAATTTTTGCTGTACCCTTTTATCAGCACAACAAACCTGGATGAGGTGCTTCAGTCCCCGACTATCTTTGAAAATGTAAGCAAAGGCCAAGCCGCCAAGATTCAAGATCTCAAGAAAGCTTTCAAAACAACAGATGATGCAGAGATTGCCAAAATTGTACATCTTTTCTCTTCTTCTTCATCTCCAAAAATCTCCACTCATCGCTTTCGGTTTCTCTCTTTCCAACAAGATCTTGGACAAAGGAGAAATTCAGGTATCGGGCGAGGAACGCAAGCACCAACTCGATTCCATGTTTCGAGACGTGGCCACCATCGTGGCCGAAAAGTGCGTCAACCCTGAGACTGGTCGACCTTTGACCGTTGGCCTGGTGGAACGAGCCATGCGGGACATCCACTACTCAGTAAACCCCACCAAGAACGCCAAGTCTCAGGCTCTCGACGTTATCAAGAAGTTGCAAGAAAAGCCCGACTTCCCCATCGCCCGTGCCCCCATGCGGTTAAAGCTGGTCTTGCCGCTGGCCGAGGGGGAGAACGTCAAGCAGCAGTTGTTGGAGAGCACTGGGGAGGAGGAAGGGCAGGCCTTGTTGAAGACCCTGGAAAAGGAGGAGACACGGGAGGAGGAGGGCAAGTATGAGATGGTGATTCTGATCGATCCTGCGAACTATCGGCCGGTCAATGACGCTGTAAAGAAGGTCAAGGGCACGAGCGAGGTGTTGAATATGACTGTTACCAGCGAAGGTGACCAACACATTGAATGAAGCAACAACACAGATTTTCAGTTCCGTTTTTCCCACCCACACGCAACATTGGCTCTCCGCAGAAGGCGGAGAGAAGACTTGAGAGAGGAGAAGGGAACGTCGACAAGATCAGCTTTTAATTAACCCTAAAAAAAGGGGTTTGGAGGCGGGGTTGCTGTCTTGTGTGTTTTTTATTTGCTTGCGGGAGGGAGGAACTAGCAGCGAGTGGCAAAAAATAAAAATGAAAACGACGACGACACTTGTGACTGCACTTTTGGGTTTGTTGGCAGTGATTTCTTGTGTGCGGAGCAGCGATGTGATTGTGTTGGATTCGAACAATTTCAACGAGCTAACAGCCACAGGCATCTGGATGGTGGAATTGTGCGTTTGTTTTGAATCCCTCCAAGTTTTTGTCCCGACAATCTTTTTGATGCGAGCCATTCGTTAAATAGCTACGCCCCGTGGTGCGGTCACTGTAAACGATTGGCCCCCGTATGGGAAGAATTTGCTACTGCAGTCAAAGGCAAAGTGAACGTGGCTAAAGTCGATGCCACGGAAGAAGAAGGTAAAAGGAGAAACACTTATGCTTTTGATTATAAATGACCTAACCTTACCCCAACAAAAATTAGAATTGGCTGCTACCTTCAAGGTTACCGGTTATCCAACAATCTTTCTGTGAGTCTTTTTTTTTTTGATTTTCTTCATCTTTTTCTTTTCTTCTTCATAGTTCTCTTCTCTTTCTCGCGCCTTCCTGATCAAGCTGTTTCCAATTCAAGCTTGCGTAATGGCCAAATGAGGCAATACCGTGGAGGTCGCGACGTCAATACATTCGTGGAGTACGTGGAGAGCAAGTGGAACAACGTTGAGCCCTCCCCTAGACCTACTTTCAAGCCGGGCAGAAGAGCACAAATAGAGGAACCCAAGACCCGTGACCACAGCGACGTTATTGAATTGTCGGAGGCAAACTTCTACGAGAAAGTCACACAGGGCGAGTGGTTTGTGGAATTGTAAGTATTTCCCTTTGGCAACTTTCTGTCTTTGCTTAGTTTGGCTTATAATTCTTCCCTCTCTTCTCTTCTCTCTCTCGTATCACTAGCTTTGCCCCGTGGTGTGGCCACTGCAAGAACCTTGCCCCCATTTGGGAAGACCTTGCTACAGAGTTGAAGGGCAAGGTCAACGTGGCCAAGGTGGACGCCACCACCAACCCTACCATTGCCAACGACTTTAAGGTCACTGGCTATCCCACCATCAAATAGTAGGCCATAACCTCTTTTTTTTAAAAAAAAATAATTCCAACTAACTGGTTCCTTCTGTAGCTTCCGAGGAGATGGTACCGTTCGTGATTATCAAGGCCCAAGGCAAGTGAGTGAGTTCCAAGCCTTCCGTGAAGTCGGTTGGCAGATTGCTACTATGAGACCCATGCCCAGCGAGCTCCAAAAGAAGTTGTATGTGGCCATTCTTTCTTTTTTATCTCTTTCTCCTCCTGTGATCTGTATGCTAGGTATCTAATAGGTCAATTCTCGCAAATAGCAACAACTACCTCGCCACTACTACACAGACTCTTCTGCCATTTGCAGTGCGTCCTTCGCCTTCTCTCTGGGCTCTTCTCGCCCCTCTCCCTCCTCTTGTGTGATCCGTGTTGCTTATGCGAATTTTTGTTTTTGCTTCTCACCATTTGCAGAAGTGGATCCAACGCAACTTGGGCTGGTCCTTCTCGGTGATCGCCATCCTGGCCTTTACCTTTGGCTTCCAGTTTGGAAGGCTGACCGCACCGATCCACGTTGTGAGGATTCCTGTCCCTGTCGGCAAACAACCAGCGGCAGCCGTTCGCAAGGATGCCCCTGCCGCAAAGACCACCGAAACCAACAAGCCAGAGGTAGGATCACCAGGCAGCAGCAGCAAGAGAAGGAACAAAAAGAACAGCAAGGCTAATTA
Organism: Balamuthia mandrillaris; assembly: GCA_031835245.1. NCBI lineage: Eukaryota > Discosea > Longamoebia > Balamuthiidae > Balamuthia > Balamuthia mandrillaris. Next base: position 20,261 of record JAVKOQ010000192.1, read on the forward strand.
GAGTTGTTTCTTGTTATTTGGTTTCAAGAAAATCAGAAGCGCCGCCGGTTAAAAAAATATTGACTCGCACGTGTCTCTGAAAACTAATCAACCAATCAATCTCAAGACCTAAAGTAGAGATAATGACGTCATATTTATCGGAACAGATCTTCCAGGTTGCCAAGTAAAAGACGAGTCATCATATGTTTAGGGCCAACGCTGGTTGGTCAGCTCCGACCAATCAAGCCAAGGCGAGAAACTGTTTATGAGCAAAAGTCGACCAATCAACTTCCGTTGTACTTTTTTGCGAGTTATGTTAAGTAAACCTTTTCCAAAAACCAACTCACCAACCGACCAACCACGAATCGGCCTCGGTCACACGCACCGAAACGCGGAGAAAAAACAAAAAACAAACGAAAGAACAGCGTAAGTTAGAAGAACGGGGAAGCAACCTCCAACTCTCTCTCTCCTTCCCCTTCGTTGATCGACGGAAAGAAGAAGGAAAGAATATTTGTCTTCTAACCCAACCTCCTTTGGAATTTTTTGTTCTAAAAGAGACTTTGGAAGTTGTTTTTATTTGTTTGTTTGACTACTTCCTTTCAGTTTTGTTTTTGTTTTTTGTAAACCATTGTTGCTACTAGCTTTTTTTCTTCAAATCTTCCTCTTTGTTATTCTTTTTTTTTTTGTGGCTTTTACAAAGTTGCAGTTCTTTTTTAAACACAAAAACCCAGCAGCGGATGCGCTGAACTATTTGCACTACACGGCTCTCAAGTCTACAACTAAAAGGTATGTTTTGCTTGCTACTTTTTCCTTTCGTTTGTTCGTTTTCTTTCTTGCTTCCCTTCCATGTTTTTGATGGTTTAGTTATGTTTTTTGTCATTTCGTTTTTGTTAAAAGAAAGGTATGGAAGACACCTCAAGGCACTCGAAGCGAACCTCCAGAAGGAAAACCCTCAAGGTCAATGGTACTTCGCCCGCGTCGTCCGAGGGCACCGGAATGGTCCTGCGAAGGAGGAAACAGAGCCCGAGCCTCTCGCCCGAGGCTCCTGCCATCTCTCCGCCAATGTTCACCTCCAGACACAACCCCCGTGCCAAGAAGAGGGGTCGTAAGAGTCACTCACCCTCTTCTCTGCGCGGGCAAGAAGCAAGCGACCACGGCTCAACCCCTAAAAAGGTATCCTGTCGTTCTTGTTCCTTTCTCGTTTGCTTCTTCTTTTGTCTTGTTCTTTTTTTTTCTGTTCCTGCTTCTCTTTGTTTCATGTTTATGATGCGAACTTCAAATTTTGTCCATTTCGTTATATTTTATCGGCTTATTATTTATCATTTTTGGCTCTTCTCTATTATCGCTTGCTTTTACTCTCTCAACCGTTTTGTTTTTGATTGTGCCTTTCCTTTGCTCGAATATGTAACGCTATCTTATTTTCTGATCTCTCTTTCTTTCTCTCCTTCGGAAATGCAGTTACGTAAAAGGAAGTCGAGTGAGAGCAGCGACAGTGACAGTGAAGCAAGCGACAGTACTACGAGTTCATATTCCTCTTTTTCTGAGTTAGAAGAAAATGAAGCGGAAGAGGATCATCACACACGTGTGCATTCTAAAACCGTTCGCTCCAAAAAGCACAAACGAAACAAAAGGAAAATGAAGAAACAGAAGAAAAAGAGGAGCAAGAGTGACCTTGGCATCGGGGCTGCAAAGAGTGTACCTCAAGAGGAAGCTGGAGCGGAGGCTCTCATGAAGTTGGCAGAGAGCATGTTAGCTTTAGAATATCAACGAAACGGTACGCTTCGTTATTACTCTTGAATGCTTTTGGCAACTCAACATGGCAAATTCATTCAACAGCTGCAAATGTGATTGTAGACAAGTCACAACCTGCGAGCGTCGTAAATACCAAAAGAGTTCTTGACCTTACCGAAAACGATGGCTCAGGTACCTTTGTTGCTTGTGGTTATGGCAGTACTTCTAAGTTTTCTTGATGTTAATTCTTTCTTTCGCTGCCATTCCAACACAGAACCACTCCCCAGCAACCATTCTTCATTAGGTCATCCATCGGTGCTTCCCCTTGTTGTTCAGCGCAACCTCCACATGCAACAAGGCTCTCTGAGCCCAATCCGTTCCTCTGTGGCGGTGCCTTTTCAAATACCTCAGCAGAAACAGGTAGCAGGGGGACCAACCATGATCACTGATCCTCGTTATACCAAGGGCCTCTCATCGGAGCAGGTGCTCTCTCAACCATCCATTGGACTGACCGCCCCAGCTGCAGTCGCTCCAACCAAAAATACAGAGGGACTCAACAATAACAACAACAATGGCAATAACGTCGTGCCGGTGGTAGTTACTGGCCCAGCAATAAGCGACATGGCTGCCTTGCCCCAAGCGCAACGAACATGGAAGAGATGCGCCACCCACGTGGCCACCGCTTACTACATATTCTACCAACAACGACACGCCATGCTTCGTCAGCTCAAAAACACGGGCACTACAGATTCGCAGCAACAGGCTCTGCTTCCATTTGCCTTGGATCCCACCTTTGAGGCCCGGCAGTTGAAGGAACGCTCCGAAAAGCATAACAACAAGGCTCGTGGCTCTGCTTCTTCTGATATTGGTTCCTCTGCTACCCAGTCTTACCTTCAGCCACGCCAGCAACAACACAACAACAACAGAAAACTCAACCTACACTTAGCTCCCAACAAACCCAAAAGCGAACATCTCCTTCTACTAACAATAATAACAAACTTACAAGCAGCACAACCACAACTCCCTCAAAAGGTTTTTCTGGGCCAACGCAAACGTCACAAGTCTCGGCGTTAACAGCAGGTCAACGTGCGATGTTACCAACTATTCAGACTCCGCTTACAACAACCTCTGCAATGACACTTCAGGGATCCTCTCCTTCGCAGGCAGGTTCTCAATCAGCCATGAATCCGTTCAACGCGATACCCAAATTCTCCATTCCATTCTCCAACACCCAACAACCAACTTCCGCACGAACTCCTACGACTACCGCCATGCCTTCTCTTTTCCAGCACCAACTACAACTGTCTTTTCAGTCGCAGCTTGCTGCTTTACAACAGACTGCTGCTCAACTGGTGCGTTCATTACTGTCTTTACGAAATCTCTGTCTCACTTTTACCTCTCCAACAATAGCAACCAGCACAAATGGCAGCATTAGCAGCCCAATTGTCTTCTGCACCGCGTGTACTTACCCCCCAACAACTAAGTTATCTCCAGCAAATGCAACAGCAGCAACTCCAACAGTCCGTACAACAGCAGCGAGTACAAGCTGCGGGCCTTCGTACCCCCGTTCTTAATCCAGCTTTTAATCCAGCCAGTGCCACTACTACTGCAACAGCCATCACCAACTCTGCAAACCTTCCTCCTCATCTTACATTAAACGCAGCCAGAAGCACTCAGACCTCTTCTCTCGCCTCACGACAAGGTCTTCCTCTAGCATCCCCCTCTTCCTCCTTCACGTTTTCCTCCGTAATGCCTCCTCCTGTCACGGCTGGTGCCACAGCCAGCACTGTCGCTGCCTCCACCAAGTCTCCATCCGCCTCCAAAAGTCTGCCCAACAACGCAAACAACAGTACCAAATCAAAACCAGGCCAACAAACCTTGGCTCCCAACCTGCTTCAAGCCCAGATACGAGAGACCCTCAGGAAGAAAATGAGCTCCCATGTCAAAAGCCTTTCTCACCTTCCCACCTTACTTCCTTCAACCAGTGCGCCAGGCACAACTACTTCTGCGTCCTCCTCAACTGCCACCGTCACAAAACGAAATGCCAAACCCAAAACGAGCAACATTAAGCGGGATAGGGATTCCCCCAAGGTTACCTCTTCACCTAAAGGCTCGCCATCCTCCCCTTCCACTCCTGTATTACCATCACCTCTCAAACGAAGTTCTGGAAGCAGCCCTCTATCTTCATCGTCATCCGGTATATCCGATTTCATTTTGGGGGATAACTCCACTCCTTCTTCTGATACAAACGTGGTTACCCCGATTAAGTCTTCTTCGTTCATTGCCACTGAAGACTCAGTGGTCACGCTTCGTCCAATCTTCAAAGAGGAAACAGAGTTTGCTGAGGATAGAAACGGACAAAATGCAAGGGTTCTTGATTCGGTAACTCATACAAAAGTTTCCAACCAAATGCATGATCTAGTGAAGCACCTCCAATCTTCATCTTCTTCTGGCCCTTCCTTTTCCTCTTTCAAACCTTCCGCCGATCCTACCCCTTCCCAAAAGCTCTCCCCTGACACCAATTCCCTTTCTGCTATCTCAAAAACCAAAGGCAAGCCTCTTCCTTCAACGCCGATCTCGTTCTCTCCTTCCGCACCAACTTTTCCTTCTTCTTTGCCATCACTTTCTTCGCTCCTCTCCTCTTCCATCAAGAAAGAAGCGTCTCTTTCAGACAACTCTAGAAGCATGTCCTCTTCGGAAGGAGAAAAGGAGCATTCGTTGGCGACGGAAGAAAGCCTCCCTGCTGACCGGAAGAGCGAGGCCAAGCCACAAACACCAACCCCCAATGACGAAGAGCTGGACGTTGTCTCTTGAAAACCATTCTCTACTCCTTTTGTTTATTATTTTTTTGTTCCTTCCTCCACTTCTTCCTCCGGAGTGAGTTTTTGTTTTTGTTTGTTTGTTGTTTGTTTTTTTGTTTGCAACCAACGCAATGTTCAAACAGTAAACCACAAGTAAAACCACCAAATTTATCTACATCCTCTCCACGCGCGATATGTCCAGTAGAGGTTTGGTGATGGCAGGAAGCCACCTTGGCGAGCCCACCACCCTCCCATGATTCCGAAACGGGGAGAGATCCCTCACCCTATGTCCGATCCTTCGTTCAAACCCCAATAGCCCGCCAAACCCTCCTCCCGCCCAGTCAGCCGTTTAAACATGCTTTCACGGATTTCTTTCTCAGCGAGACATCTGGATGGATTAAAAATCACACAAAGTGAGTAACCTCACAATATGAATGTTGGGGCGGATGATGCACAGGTGCCGTGTTTACGAAATATACACCTGTTCCAAATGGAGAGGTCGTCCAGCAGTCCTGTGAATGTGCCCGACTTGTGAACGGGGCGATAGGCGGTAGCTCCGACAGAGGCGCCGGCGAAGCGGACGGCGTGGATGTTGGAGGCAGTGGCGTGTTGGGGCACACCTATTTTGGGGTCTTGCTGCCCGTTCACGTAGAAGCGAACGGTGCTTCGGTTGAGCTCGTGTTGGAACGTAACCGCAACGTGATACCATAACCCTTTGGATAAATGTCTGCTCCCTAAGAAACAAGATTGAGCTATAGGGCATCATTAGGAGCTGGTTGTAAAAACAAAGTTGAACAGAAGTAAGAATGTGTGTACGCTTACCAGCACATAATCGCAAGACGCCAGTGCCCCCACCAGCCTTAAGTACATCAAACTCGTAGCCATCGATCTCGCCAGCACGAGCTTTGTCGATGATACGCCCATCACCGATCATTCCCAGGTTGATCCAAGCCATCAATGTATAATTGTTAGTCAGGTCAAGGGATGTAGAGTGAGGCACCACCACGGAATCATCTGTCAGCTGTAGTCGATTATCGATGGTGTTGAACTCCAGCGCATACGCATCCACCTCTCCTACAGGTAGGTTGCTTGCTAGGCATTGTCCATTCAGTGTTTGATTGAAGAACGGGGACACTGGTTTAAAAAGTGAGGCTTTACCTTGAAGCCGAGGAACGTTCGATTGTTGTTGCAGGGCTCGTACGGCTTGACATAACCGACACTCGGCGTAGAATACACACCCTGCTAAGAGATCCTCAAAGCCAGGACGAAATGGCTTCTTCTTCCATTCAAAATACTTTTCATATTCTTCAGGATGTTCGTCAAGGAAATGCAAGTAATTCGCCAGGTCCCTCGCTGATGCAAAGTCTTTCACGTTGATGACGGAATGTTCTCCAGGCAACCAATCCTCGACTGTTTTGATTTGCAACAAAGAATTATATAAGGAATAGAACAGTGCAACTACACGTACTGTTGGGAGCTCCACGGTAGACCGGAAGGGTGCCTGCCAATAACGCATTCATGACCTTCTCTGTGACATAGTCCTCTACTTGGTCTGTGTTCTCAAAGGCCAGGAAGAATTTGTATTTGGCAATGGTATCCATCTTTATGTCCATCATTTGCCCGAAAGAAGTATGCCAGCCTTTACCTTCAGGGAGGTCTTTGTTGTGCAGACAGAGACCAAAACTGGAACGAATTCATATTTAAAATAGAGTGAGTAGCCTTTGGCAAAAAGCAAAGCGAGAGCCGGCCTTACCTATCAACTGGAATGTATTTCATTAACTCTTTGACAAATACAGTCCTTTCAGCAGCTCCACCCGATGCACAATTACTCGCAATGAAAGACACCTGCTCGTGTCGATGCACATATCAAGTTACAAAAGCAAACCAAAAACAAAAACAAAAACAAACAACCAACCAATAAGTCAGAGGATTTTGGAGGCGGCGGTAGTCGCAGGTGCTCAAACTCTTTAGAGCCCCATGCACACATGAACGTTATTTGCACGAATGAATGTTGTGAGTAGGTCATGTTGTGGTCAAACAGTTGCAAGTAAGGTTGACTTCCCAACAACCTAAAGTAATGTTCTTGCTCGTAGGCATACCATACCCAACTCTGCCCCTCTCTCTTCTCCGGCAGGAACGGTGGTCGTTCCTTCCACTCGCTGTCCGTACCCCACATGCATGGATCGAAGAGGACAACATCCGCAATGGTGATCATGCTTCGCTCAATGGTGAATGTGCACCTGATGGGGCATTGCGTCTTTTGAATGACATAGCCTGCATAGTTTGGCATTGGCACCACCTTACTCCATTGAAAAAATAAAACCATCTGTCAACAAGAACGAAGAGCACAACAAAGCGAATGCACGAAAGCATATATGTACATCTCCAGCGCCCCAGTAGAACGGATTACCCCATTGACTGTCCCATAGCACTGCCACTATCTCGTTTTCCTCTTTCACATGATACTTCAAGTCAGGAATAGAAGCTCTATTGGCAGCGGCAGACAAGGCAGCACGCCGCTGGTCTCTTTCATGGCCTTTAGAGTCAGTATCACAGTCACATTCAACCTCTGTTTCTGTTACAGCAATATGAGGGCAGCTGCGTTGTTATTGTGAGCAACCGATGAAAACCGGAGGAGACAGGAGAACAAGAAGAAGAAGAGAAGAAGAACAAGAAGCAGTGTAGTAGAATTAGACGAACTGTCCCCGGCAGAGCTCTTCCACGGGAACACCGCTAGTAGCAAGCGCGACCGACTGGCCACTGGAGGAAGACAAAGAAGTCTGCCTGTCCAGACAAAACGGAACTAAAGCAAAAGTAAAACAAACCATCACGAAGCCAAGACAGAACGGGGTTGATGGTCCACAAGAGGAATAAGAAGACGGTCGCAGCGTCAATAATGTCGCCTCTGCTCCCCGTGCTGGCAATCGTTGATTTCGCATACTGTTTCTGTCCAGGACAGCATGCACAGGCAAAAGCAACGCTCGACCCACAAGGCAATCGCGAGCCGGTGATACCTCTCCCTTTTGTTCTCCTTGGTGATTCTATAGTCGTAAACCTATTATCCTAGTATCCTATTTTTTAAGAGCTCTTCCAAAAAAAAGAAACCAAGAGAGAGAACATAAGCTCCTCGTTTGCCTCTTGTTCAACAGGTTTTAGCGAGACCTCAACGGCGACGATGGAGTATTCATACAGGGCAGAAGGAACGTCCAACGATGAACTTATCGATAGACTGAAAGGTTGGAAAAGAACACCGTAATCATCATCGTTAACCTGTCTCACCTGTCCTTCTTCTTTTTTTGCTCTACTGCAATCAATATCTGAACATTTGGTTGTTGCTGTCTTATGTTGTTGTTGTTTTCTGTCACATTATAGAGTATGGCATTGTACAATCAGAGGTCGTGGAACGGGTCATGAGAGCTGTGGACAGAGGCAACTTTGCAGCCAGTCCTGAGGAGGCCTACCTCGATCGTCCTCATAGCATTGGCTCTGGTTTGTTTGTAGCCTCATTCTCCTGTTTCATTTTTCGTTGTGTTGAAACTGGGATATGGCGTTTGCAGGTCAAACTATATCCGCGCCACACATGCACTCCATGTGTCTCGAACTTCTCAAAGAGCATGCTGTGCCTGGGTAACGCTTCCTTCTCTCTTTCTCTCTTTCTCTCTCCTGCCACCTCCCTCCTCCCTCCTCTCTCCCTCTCTCTTTCTTGCTTTCTTTCACTTTTCTTTCCCGTCTCGCCCCTTCTTTTTTTCTGTGTTCTCCTCCTCTGGAAGGCAAAACGCTGATATATCATCATTCAAAGTGCTAAAGTATTGGATGTGGGTTCAGGCAGTGGCTATCTTTGTGCATGTTTGGGACACATGGTCGGTGAGACGGGAAAGGTCATTGGAATAGATAGACTCAGCCATTTGGTTCGGTGGAGCACTAAGAACCTGAAGAAGGATTGTCCTCAGTTTTTGGAGTCAGGGAGGGTGGTCCTGAAGGAAGGTGATGGATGGAAGGGCGAACCTGCCGAAGCTCCCTTTGATTGTATACATGTGGGCGCTGCTGCTGCCACGCTTCCCGAAGCTCTTGTTCAACAACTTAAACAAGGTAACTTCCTTTCTCTCTCTCTCTCTCTCTCTCTCTCTCGCTTGCTAAACGGATACCATACCTATTTTTAAAAGGAGGAAGATTGGTCATTCCAGTGGGAGAGTCTGAACAAGCGCTACTCCAAGTGGACAAGGATAAAAACGGCAGAGTAACCACCAAAAAGATAATGGGGGTGCGGTACGTCCCTTTGGTGAAGGAAAGTAACTTCGAATAGAGCATAAAGCCATTTGCCAATGCAGCATCACCCACCCCTTGCTTCTCGTGTCGTCACGAACATAGTGAAATATAAAACCAAAGAAAGGAGAGAGAGTGAGAACGCGAGAGAGAGTGAGAGAGAGAGAAGGGAGATAGAGATGGAAAGTAATACGCGGTCCTTTTTCTGGAATGGAATATTGACAGTGGATGATAACGGCTCGCACTCTTTCTTCGCCATAAAGCTCACCAAGGACCTCTCCTCCTCCCCTCCAAAAGTATCACTATTCACGTCGGACCTCCCTCCCGTGCCCGTCACCAAGGAGACGACGCTCAAAGCCACTTTTCTTCTGGAGAACAACGTTGGGGTGACCACCGTGCGATACAAAATCGCAGAGACGACTCTGTTTGGCTCGAGCCTGGAAGGAAAGAACGCGGCCATCAGCTCTGATGGCATTTTGGCAGTCAAGACAGAAATGGCAGAGTGGCGGTTCCTCAAACAGCAAAACTGGCTGTTGCAAGACCTCAACGTGCGAGTGCCTCCTGAACAGCTGCAAAAGTTTATTTCCTTGATATGATTATCTATCGTTAGCCAACTCGTTACGCTCGCTCTGCTCTCTGCTCTCTTTCTCTTTCCCTTTAAAGTGGTATTGTAAATGTTTTTTTCTTTTTCGCTTTGAAAGAACTGTCCTGCTCCGCCGTCGTTTCAGTTTGTTGACAGCTGACCACCACAGGGAGCTAACCATAGGCCACTAACCTTAATGTATGTTGCTATGTCTACAGTTGAAACTATGGAAACACCTTTGATGTATGGCCGCTGCCTTTGCATAACCAAGAAAGTTTTGTGTTTCGTTTGCTGGCTGCCATTGGCTAAGATCGGTAAGGTAGGTGGCAGCAGAGGTAGAGGAAGGAGGAGCAGAGCGCACGGCCGCCGATTGGCGCTTCAGTCGGGATTCACATCCCTTAAATAGGAAAACGCGACTGTTGGCAGGCTTTTCCCCGTTTGCAAAACCCACTTTTGAGCATGTCCGGAAATGCAGACCAAGTTCGCTGCGGGAGCAGTTGTTTCAGCTCAAGAAGGCACGGTTAAATCAATACTAACCTAACGCGTTGACGATTGAAGAAATCAAACTTTTAAGGATTCGGAGCACTGTCCTTTTGGTGTGTTGGTATTTTAGTTTGTTGTTTGACAGTGAAGAACCGGTATGTCAGCCCCACCTCCTCCTCCACCTATAACGGCATATAGGGCGAATGACAATGACTTCAACAACTTTTGGGAGGACACAATGATCATTTGGATAGTGTTGGGAATACCATTGGTGGCTGTTCCGCTTCTATTCTGTTTGCTATGGTGTGTCAAACGGACGCCATGTTACCTGCCCTTTATGAAGAAGACCGCTTCATTTTGGATCAAAGAGCATCGTTTCAGGAAGAAGCTAAGTTATCTCATGAATGAAACTGTTTTCTCTCATATTTGGGTATGACTTCTTTTATTCCCCAACAGCTAAAAGCAAGGACTTACGTTCTGCATAATCCTTCCTAGAACTTGTTTCAATTGGTAGTCACCTTTTTGTCCCTGATACATTATGCCGCGACCACCTACTACGAGACGATCCCTTTGTGGTTGTTCATGTTGGATGTCGCTATGACTACCTGCTTTACAATTGATTACGCCATTTTCATGTATATAGCCCGCAACAAGTATGTTCTCTCTCTCTCTCTCTCTCTCTCTCTCTCTCTCTCTGATATTTCTGATAACCGTTATCGCGTTAGAGTGAAGCATTTCTATAGCCTGATGTCGATCATAGATTTTCTTACGGTTCTTCCGGTCTATGTTTCGGTGATCATTTGGTCATTTGCTGAAAATAAGAGCGTTCGCTTCACTCCGTTAGAAATGCTGAGAGCATTACGAGTCGTTAGGACAGTCCGGGCTGCTTATCTTTTCAAAGATCGTGTGTTAACCACCCCTCCTCTCTCTCTCTCTCTCTCTCTCTCTCTCTCTCTCTCTCTCATTCTCTCCGCTCAGTGCTTTTTTCTTACAATTTGGAGCTGACGGCTTTATCACCTCAGTTGTTACGCGACAAGCACTCAAGATAGCAATAATGATGCTGAGTCTTGTATTTATCAGTACTGCACTGGTGCAATTGATAGAGGAATTATGGGATGGCTTTCAATTAGACTTTCATATTGTATTATGGTACATCGTTGTCGTACGTGCTATCGCCTTTTGTTTTGCTATCCGGGTATTTGGCTTGTATAGTTACTTTTTGAAAAGACATACAGCACCGTAGGCTATGGTGACATAACCCCGGTTACAGATCAAGGCAAGATGACTGTTGTGGTGCTCATTATTTTATCCTACATTCTTCTGCCTTACCAACTGGCAAAGTTCTTCAATGCACTGGCACAAAGCAAGGACTACTTCCTTCGCGTATACACCAAGCGCTGGTTCCGGCCTCCTCTCCACGTTGTGTTTCTGGGTCAGGAGGCTGATATTGAAACTGTGGAGGAGTTATTCAATGAGGTCGGTTATCTTTGCAAATGATAAGCTGCTTTTATTGTCTCGCTTTCTAAGTTGGCAGTTGTGATAAAAGGAACTTAATCCTTCTGCCAACGTCATGCAAGCTGTTATCTTAACGGCAAACAAACCAAGTCCTGATATGGAAGTGCTTCTTAAAAAGTCAAAGTATAAGCACCGCTTGTTTTACCTACAGGGCTCACCCACTGTACGCCATATTATCCTGAATTATTGATTCAAGTTTCTTACCGCCCTTTCAGAGTGATTCCGACTTGAAGAGAGCAATGCTTTCTGATGCAGAATATTGCTATATTTTCAGTGGTTCCTCTGCTGATGGATCCACCGACCAAGGTGACATTCCTTCTTACCTTTTCGATTTTGTATTGTTAACTGTGCTTTGAGCAGTTTCATTGTTGACCTACCTTGCTGTGAAGGCCTATTCATCAGACGTTCCTGTCGCTTTACAGCTGCAAAACGACCCAGGCACCATTAGCACTGTAACTATCTTTATATCCAGCCCACATTTTAATGTCTCTGTGGTGAGCTCATTTCTCTTCAATCAATCTAGCCATTGATAAGGGGGCGCGACGTTCTATTCTCTTCCAATAGCATTAACATGGTGTGTTGCTTTTTCTATTACGATTTTTTCCTTTTCGGCATGTTATTCAAGACCATTATTCATTTCCATTATAACTGCTAGGCTATATTTGCCCAAAGTTGCCAATGTCCAGGCTTCTCCACATTTCTAACAAACCTTTTGAGGGTCAGCGCTCCCCAGTCAAATAACATGGAAAGACGACGCAAACGGCGGCGCCGAGGCAGGTGGCAAGAAGAATATGGTTTATTTCTATATTTGTTGATTTGCGTTTGAACGCCCTCATGACTTTTGTTCACTTGATGTTTCTGTGGTTTGTTTTAAACTTACAACCTGGATGCGTGTGGCACAGTAAAGGGAACAGAGAACCAGCTCTATGCGCTGGAAGAATTGCCACTTTCATTTAAAGGATTACATTTCTCGGAGGCAGCAAAGGTGCAATACTCCAGATTCGTTCCTGCTGTAACCTTATCTTACATCCCATTTTCCGAATCGCAGTTGCTGTTCAAATACTACCATGTACTTTTGTTAGGAGTAGAATGCGTCAATCCGTCGCTCCTCAACGACACCATTGAAGACCCTTCAACTACGGCCTCTAGCGGCCCAACTCTTTTGGGTTCGATGAAAAACTCCACAGTTAGGTTAACAGACACCAAGAAGAATGTACAAATAGCCAACCAAAGAGGAGCTCTGGTCATGCTCCCCACCGAGTATGTGATACAAGGCGGTGAGATGGCTGCTGTGATATCTCCCTCTAGCGATGTGTTGCAAGCCATCGATCTTCACGATATCCTGTTGGCAAAGAAAGCCAAGTATCAAGGAAATGATAACAAAATGAGAAAAATGAGACGCCTGCTAAGAAAAGAAACTCAAATGACGCTCGCTGCCTTAAACGATTTGGGTGGCGAACCGGGAGAGAAAAACCCGCCAGGCACTGCCGCTGAAGAAATACCAGCTACCTCAGATGACAGTGGGGACGAGGCGGCAAAGCGACTTGCTGTGCAGAAGATGTTAAAGGAAGTGGAGCTGGAAAAACTTACAAACATCAACAAACCAGGAAGAACAGCTCTACACGTTAGGAGAGCCATCGGGAGAGCCATTATGAAACCCCAATATCTGGTCGATGTACGTTCTTGCCCTCTATGCTCGTTTCGTTATTATTGGCTTTGTTGTTATTCATACCAAAGCATAGATTGGTCTGGGAAGTAGGATTGAGGAGGTATCCCAGCCGACGTTGAGCATGGAAGAACTGCTGCAGCATAATTTGCACAAAACCGACGTCTGGACTGCTTTGCGCAAAAGATGTTTGCGCCCATCAAGTTTGTATATTTCTTTTTCTCCCTCCCCTTTCTCAGTACTGATCCTCGTATCGTATCAGCTGACGATATATGGGGATCTCTGTTCTACCTGAATCCACCTTATAACGCTAAACTGGAAGGCGACTCTCCACCCATTGTCCCTATCGTTCGCTTCGCAAACCATGTCTTGCTCATTGGGTTGGTTGATCTTGCAATGCTGGCAATTACGTTCTTTTGATGTTATGGCCTCTCTGTGTGAAGCTGTTTGAAACTAAACAACTCTTCTCGGTACAACAACAGATGGCGCTTGGGTCTGGAAACGTTGGTGTTGGGATTGCGGGGGCGTAACATTCGCTTTCCTCGAAGAATAGTGATACTCAGCCCTATCCCTCCAGCATCCGAACTCTGGGTGAAACTGTCCCTATTTCCTCACATATACTACGTACAAGGAAGCGGCCTCGAGGAGAGAGACTTACATCGTGCAGGAGTTGCAAAGGCCGGTCGTATCATTATTTTGGACAAACCATCAAGTAACAACAACGACAAGGAGAGCTCCTCCGAAGAAAAGATATTGATAGATGCTGAGAAGCTGTTCACGTTGCGAACGATTCAAGCCTTTTGGCCGGAGAAAATTGCGCTTACGTCTATTGGTAATATTTTCCTTGCCACTCCCTTTATTCTTTCATTTCTCTCGTTAGCCTGCCCTCCCAAAATGTTTTTGCTCATTCTCGTTTCTGTTAATTGGTGGAAAAAGCCGATGCCCAAAACATGCGTTTCTCGGAAGACAAAACAACAGCCACATACATGAAGAAGCTTTCAAAGCTGTACAGCACGTCACCCCACAGCACTTATAACTTTTTGGGTCCATTTGCTGCAGGCCGCCTCTATACCCCTTCTATCATGAATTCTGTTTTGCTTCAAGTGCGTATAAAACTTGGTGTCCTTGTTTACATCTGCAGCGAAACGGCTTATTCGAATCATGTTTTCTTTGTAGCTCTTTTGGAGTCCTCGCATGTTGCACATGATCAAACTGTTGACGGGTTGCGGAACTACGTTGATGGAACGTCTTTGTAAGGCTCTCTCCCTCTCATTGTTGTATTGTTATTAACTCAAGGGGTTTTCAAGGTGGTTGCAACCTTTGGGCTGTATCAGTGCCATCAGGGCTGGTGGGAAGGTCCTTTAAGAAGTTATTCTGTCGTATGTTGACACAGAAATCAGGCCTAGCGGTGGCACTCTATCGCAGGAAGAATTCACGTCACGCGCCATCAGCGGAATATTCCAACAGCGACAACGACAGCAGCGATGACGACAAAGAAGAGATCGAAGAGGATTCAGATGCCGAGAAAACGAAACAAGAAGATGAGGGTAATAACTCCCAAAGATCTGTTCTTTCCCCGAAGTGGATGTTATCCAACGAAAATTGAAAAACAAACAGAGAGCCACCATTGGGAAAGTTTTGACGAATATTTGATGGACAATCAGAAAGCAGCTGAACGTTATGTTTACACGAACCCACACCCTCGTACCACCTTGCTCTCCGACGACAAAGTGTTCCTCATGGCTCTCTCTGAGCCCGACTTTATGAAGGACAAACACTGGCAGAAGAAGAAGCAGGACATGCAAGCAGCCTGGCTTTATGATGGCGATGCAGAAAGTGAGGACAGGACAAGCGCTATGGATGACGGAGACGGTGCCAGCAGCTCCAATGATGGTGAACACGCCAAACACGAAACAGGACAAAATCCCGATAGAGTTCAAGCTCCCAAGCAAAAGAAGAAACGCAAGTTGAGTTTGTTGGGACGCAAGAAAGAGAAATAGCGAAGGGGACCAAAGTGGTTATCGATTTGCGTTGGTTGCGTTCAAAAATCAGTAATTAATCCTAAATTACCTTCCTTTTAAAGAATAATTCTAAAAATGACCCCTCGGCCGAGCCGCTTATTTTTTTTTTGGTTTTGTTTGTACTTTTCATTCTTGTCACCACCAAAGAGGAATAAAAATAGCGGTGTGGAGGTGGCAGTGGTAGTAGGTGCTCCCCCCTCTTCTTCTCCTTCTTATTGTTGCCTTGTGGGGAGAAACGAGAGTCAGTCAGTTGCAAGTACTGGCAGCAACCATTGCGAGAACGGTTTTTGGTTTTTTTTTGTAAAAAAAAAAACAACCAAAGAATCAAAAAACTGGAACAACAACAAGCAGAAGAGCGAAGATGAGACGTAATAACAGTTACGACAGCAGCGGCTGGCTTGGACTTGGGCAAGAAGACGAGTTCCAGGAGGCAGAAGAAAATGTTGAAGGCGTACCTCCCGCCTCTACTCCTTCCTCCTCTTCAGGTTCTTCTTCCTCCTCTTCTTCCTCTTCTTCTGTTGCCTTCAAAATGGGATCTGCTTTGGGTAAGGCCTCTGCCGCGTTGGCCAACAGCACTGGAAGAGGCATAGGCAAAGGCGTTGCTGCCATACGAAACATACGGAGAAGTAGTGGCGCAGTTGGAGGAGGAACAACCAAACAACAGCAACAACAGAGGAAAGGCCAAAAGGGACACCACTATCGAAGCCAAAGCTTGGGCAAGGTCACCATGAGGAGCGTTGGCATCGGCGGAGTGAACGGCTTTGACTTTAGCATCTACCGCAACAAGCTCCACTCTTCCTCCTCTTTGCTGCCTCTCTTCTCTTCTCCGTCCTCCCCCTCGGCTCCCGCTTCTACTGCCTCCCTTCCTTCTTCCTTCTCTTTTCCCACTCTTCCCACAGCCAACGACTTATTTGACGCCTCTTCTTCTCCTACCACTCCTACTTCTTCCTCTTTTACTTTAGCAACGAACCAACAACCACAATTACCGCAACTGCAACAACCAAACGCATTACATTCCTCCTCTACCAACAGCACAAACAACGGAAGCAGCAGCAACAAACAAAAGAAAAAGAAACGATCGGTATATAGGAACATAGCAGATATGCCGCAGGAGATGAAGGGAAAGCTTAGTCAACTCCGCCTCTTCTTCTTATGTCTGTACTGGTTCTCGAGGGGCACGTTTTGGTCTGCGTTTCTCATCTTGTTGCTGCCCAATCAAGTGCTCACCATGGTTGGAGAGGGCTACAAAGGCACCACCGTTGGTATCGTTACCTTGGCTGGCGCTCTCACTTCCATCGTTGCCTTTCCTCTTATTGGCAGTTTCAGGTTCTTTCCTCGTTCTTCTTGCTTCTTGCTCTTCTTGTTATGCTATTCCTCTTCCTGTGCTTCTTCTCCTTCTTCTGTTCTTTCTTGCATATCATCTCTGTCCTTTCTTGTAGGTACTTACTCGAACAAAAAAAACGTAACCAACATAAACAGCGACAGGACGAGTATAAAATCCCACTTTTGCTTTCCAGTGGGAAGAAGGCTGCCATTTCTTGGGGTAGGCGCGGTTCTGCTCTCAGCCCATTTGCTTCTATTTCCGCTGGTGGGACGGGAGGGCGTTACATGGGTAGTGCCCTACTGCCTCTCCTATGCTCTCGTTGCATGCTTCGATGCTGTGGCTTCTGCTCCTTACACCGCTTTGGTCCCTGACATCGTTCCTGACAAGCAGCTCGGCATGTGTTCTGGCTGGATTGGCCTTATGACCATGTTTGGCAATCTTCTAGGCGGCGGTGCGTTTTTGTTTTTTCTTATTTCTTGTTGTTTTCGTTTTTCTTGAACAAAATAATGATGACACGACACTCCATTAACTACAGGGGTGCTGGGATTCTTTTTGGACTATGTAACGGTACCAGGAGCCTTCTTTCTCCTTGCAGGTGTGCAGATTTTAGGAATGTTAGGAACAGTATTGATGACAAGAGAGCAACGGTGCTTCATGACGGTACGACAAGATGACCAAAGAAATGGCGACTCATCGGAGGAACTCTATCTTGCGGATGATGAGAACTACTACAGACTCATAGATGGTTCTAGCGATGATTTCATGCACATATCAGCCCTTTCTCTTGGTTTCTTAAAAGACATGTGCGCTCCGTTCCTCGATAGCAATTTTTTTTGGGTATTTTGCACTCGATTCTTGGTTAGCTCCGGTTTTCAAATCGTCATTCAGGTACGCTTTTCTCCTTCCTCTATTATTTCCTTTCTCTTACGTTGGTACTCCCAGTTCCTTCAATATTTTATTAGAGACACCGTTGAACGGCCGTATCGTTTTCTGGGGTTGGAGGTTGCTGGCCCAGAAGCTGCAGCTTCTGTATTTGCATTGAATGTCACACTGGGCGCTCTTGGCAGTTCTCTCATTGGAGGTAATTAGCATCCTCCTCCTCCCCCCCCCCCTTTCCCTCTCTCTCTCTCTCTCTCTCTCTCTTCATCCTCTCTCTCTCTCTCTCTCTCTCTGGCTCTCTCCTTTGTTCTTGTCTCCTATGCACTTGAACATGACGTAATAATTATTTGTCTAAACTGTTGTTCTAAGGCATTGCTTCGGATAAATGTGGACGAAAAGTGGTTATCTATGTATCAAATGCGCTGATGGCGTTTGTGCCAATTGCCTTGTTGGTGTTTCATCCGTATTGGCTCTTGGTGGTCTCTGGTCTTATTTTTGGGGTTGGCTATGGCGCTTATACAAGGTTTCGTAGTTTTTTGTTTGTTGATCTCGTTCACTACTTCACACCACCTCTAAACTGAATTGTTTCAAATTGACAGTGTGGATTTTGCATTGGTCAGTGATGTGCTCCCTTCCTCTAAAAGCTACGCCAAAGATATGGGTGTGTGGCACATATCTTGGACTTTACCCACTGTACGTTCTTTTCTTCTTCTTGTTCTTCTTGTTCTTCTTCTTCTCTTTTTATGCCATAGGCCCTTCTAATCGGTAAAAAAAAAAACATTAGCTGGTGGCACCAGCGTTGGCAGGTCTTTTGTTAGATAACCTTCAACCACTGAGCAGCCAAGCCGGAGTGGACCATATCGGATACAAGGCCATTTTTTTGCTGTCGGGCATGTTGTTCGTAGGGGCCAGCATTTTGGTGCAGAGGATCACTCTAAAGGGAGAGCGGCGACGCATTCATGAAAGCAACCATTGTACCGACAGCGACGAGGAGGAAGATTACTGCTCCACTGAGTCGCCGCAGCACTCCATCGAGTTGGAAGATCTGCTCTTTGTGGAGCCGTGCGATAGCGATGGAGAGGCGGAGGGAGGCAAGTCCCGACGAAAGTGTTTGCACGTGGTGGAGGTTCTTGATGACCGAGGCGTTCTTGAGCATGAAAACGAAGGCGGTAAGCGAGCCTAAAAACCAAACGCTTGTTATTTGTTATTGTGGTCTTGTTTTATTTTTGTTTGTTCCTATTGTAAAATTACCTGTTTCTTCCTTCGCTCTTTTTTTAAAAAAATGTGCAACAACAACGAAAACTACTTGGCAGAAACAACAAACTCGTTTCTGGCATACCCCTTTAGCAGTCGCAGCCCAATTTCATACATGGTGGGCACATCGCCTGCCTGCGCTGCCTCCAGGAATTCCTCAAACTGGTCCAATCGTTCTCTGGGAGTGCTGAGGTTACCTTTCACCATCCTTAGTTTCTTGACGAGGGTGTGGGGGCTCTGAGGCGTTCCGTATGGGTGAGGCGCACTCAGTAACGCTGCGGTGTGGTTGGTAGGCGGGAATGGAAGTTGGTCGATCTGCGCGGCGTGCATGAAGGTCTTGGTGGTAACCCCGCATAGGCTAGTTACCTCAACGGTCACGTTGAATGCCTCCTTTTCTTCGGAGCTCTGGTGGAGGGATACTTTGGGATAAGGCAGATTTTCTCTGTCAGAAAGCTCCATCAGGTCTTGCATGAAACGAAGGCCTTCTTTGTAGGATGAAACGTGGTATACATTGCAGAGTGCTTTACTAAGCTCGTCTAGCCTCCACCCATGTTCAAGGTCAGCTAGCTTCAGCTTCGCATCTTCCATAGAGAGGGGAGAAGTGAGAGGAATTAGGATTGGTATTGGAAGTCGAGTATCTGGTTTGTTTGGTTGTGAGTGTCCATTTTCCCGTTCTGCCTCCTGTTCGCAAGTTACCTCCAGTGAATGGAGGATACTCTCCAGTTCGTCCACAGCTGAACCAGAGGCTGCGGATGTTGTCGTGGCGGCATTAATGATAGGAACGATGCTCTGCTGGTTGTTTTGTTGGGTAATTACGCTCTTAACAAGGCATCAAGCAGCAGAGAAGTTTTGGGAAAAGTTAGACCAAACCTCCTCATGGCGGGAATAGTTGTTGGTACCCACAGAGTCCGCGGGATCGTTCGGTGGCAGTGGCAGCGAACAGCTCTCCTCTTGGCTTCGTATCTGGGTATTAGTCTCTCCTTGTTGTTCATCAAAGTTCCACATATAAAGCCATGGCTGAGTTTTTCTCTTGTAGTCCTCCAGTTTTTTCTTCTGCTCTGCCTCTTTTCTCAAGCTTTCTTTCCGTTCCTCCTCCCTACGAAGTTCTTCCTCTTTAATGCGGTGTATGTCAACCACCGACAAAAGGCTGCGTCTCTGTTGAGCCTTGGTGGTTGGAACCTCATGATGAGATTCCTCTTCATGATCGCCAGCCCACGTTTGGTTTCGCTGCCTTCTCCAGGTGTCTCCTTTCCTGGCCTCCGCCCGCTGCATTGTTTTCATCAGCCTTTGCTCTTCATGTTTACCCAAGCTGTCTTGGCTCATTTTCCTTGTTCCTAGCGTTCTTTTGTTGTTGTTGTTTTTTGTTGCCTGGCAGAAAACCGCGCAACCAATGCTATCTGTCGACAGATGGTCGAACAGACACCAAAGCGAAATAAGCAAAAGGAAGCAAGAAGTTTGTTTGGTGAAATGAGGAGGCATGGAGTGGTAGGCGTATATTTCCTCTTTGACAAGAAGTGGAGGCTGACCTTTAGTACATGAGTGGGTGGATGTTACTTCCTATAATATTTATTGCTGGTCTTGTTGCTGCAAAGCAAAAGCGATTTTCAGCATTTGCTGAAGATCAGTGAGCTTTTCTCGGGGCTTGCCAGCTTTCAGGCCAGTCTCTTCTTCAAACTTTTCCAGCTGTTTCCAGTGATGCCAACGAACCACTTGAACTCCTCTCTTTTGCAGCAGCTGTTCAATGGCCTCCTGTCCGAATGCTTCTTTTTGTTCTGGTGTTGATGAAGAAGCAGAGGTGGAAGAAGAGGCTGGTTGTTGCTGAGATCGACCAAGGGTCAAGCGTCCTTGCTCTATGTCCTGCCGAAGGGTTACAACAGTCTCCTGTGCATCGATACGATTCGTACCAATTACACCACTTGGTCCCCTCTTCAACCAACCGCTTACATACATTCTGGTGGCAGTGCTTTCCTCGTCCTTGCCAGCACCAGGAGCCGTCACGCGTCCGCCGAAGTTGGGCACTACGCCCCTCTTCTGGTCGAAGGGAAGCCCCTCGATGCCCACTGAACGATAGCCAATGCTACGGAATGCGATGCCACAGGGAAGAATCTCCTTCTCGCCAGTGCTAACCGCTCGCTGGTCGCCCGCCTCTCCTTCCAACCTGTTCCTCTCAAGCTCAAGGCCAGCAAGCTTTCCGTTGCTATCCATCAGGAATCTTGTTGGTGTTTTCAAGTAATGCAACACCACTTTTCTGAGGTTGTTGCCCTTGTTGTCAGTAGCAGGATGAGGTTTGCCTTCTTGTTCTTTTTGCTTTTTTAGGAGCAGGTCTATCATGCGTTTGCGGCCGCGTTCTTGTTTTATTTCCTCTTTGGAGGCGTCGTTGAGTTGCAGCACTCCGTCTGGCTGGAAATCCACCACATAGTTGTCGCTGCGCAAATTAAGTATCTCTCGCAGCTCCTTATTAGTGAAGGATGCCTGAGCAGGTCCTCTCCTGCCCACAATGTGAACCTCCCTTACGTTGCTCTTTCTAAGAGCATCGAGGGCATGGCTTGCAATGTCGGTTTTCTCCAACACGTCCAGTGGCTGCAGTAGAATACGAGCCACGTCCAAAGCCACGTTGCCTTGCCCAATCACCACCGCCTTTTCACATGATAGGTCAAAGTGTTGCTTCCTCAGCCGCGGTTCCCCGTTGTACCATCCAACAAATGTGCCTGCAAGAGTGGCACTGCGTGTCAGGATACACCATAAAATAGCATGGATGGGAGCCAGTTTGTCTGACGAAGGGGTAACACAGGAAAGAAGGAGAAGAAGGAATGAACTGGCACAAGGACAGTCACAAGAAAGTAAAGCAGAGGAGAGTTTTACGAGCAGCATGGACGCCGGGTAAGTTTTCGCCTTCGACGCCAAGAAGGCGGTCCTCCTCCGCTCCGTAGGCAAACACAATGGCATGGTAATTGCGCAACAGCTCAGCCACAGAGACGTCCCTGCCAACTTGCACGTTACCCAGGAAGCTAACCCGTGGATCTTTCATCCATCGCTCGAACTTTTCAGTAACAACCTTGACCTCGGGGTGGTCAGGTGCCACTCCAAAACGAACCAGGCCAAAGGGTACTGGTAATCTCTCGTACAAGTCTACCTTGACGTATTTGGGAAGAGGGTTGTGGCTGGTTCCGTCTTCTTTCTCCTTTTCCTCGGCTGTGGTAGCAGTAGAGTGAGAGTGATTGCCCAGCTGCTTGAGGAGGGCCTCCACCGTGTAAAAGCCAGCCGGCCCCGACCCTATCACGCATATGTGTGCACATTCGTTAGGATCAGTGTTGAGAGCAATGTCGGAAGCGTTGCCTTCCTCCTCTTGCTCCTCTTCTTCCTCTTCCTCCTGCTCTTCAGAGAGCTTAGCTCTGGTAGCATAGCTTCTTCTTGCTGTGCCTCGCGTCCTCCCAATGCGGTGGCAGCTGCCTGACCTCCAACATGGTTTATGATGAGGATTGTGGCTGGAGAGATCTCTCTCTTCCTCCGTATGACCAACTTTGAAAAGCCAAATGTAAGTCACCGAGCTCTTCTTGTAATGGGTGGTTTTTGGGGGCATGGGCGACAAGTGGTTGTTGGTGTGTTTGGTGGTGTGCAGTGGGTGTGATGATTTTGGTGATAGTGGGAGATCATTACTCACCAAAGCTCTGGGCAGTTCTGTTGGGGGAGGGAGAAGCCGAAGCCGCAAAAGGGTTGGTGGCACTGCTGCTTCTCCAACGCTTGTCGCTGCCCGTCTCGATGCCCGCCGCTGCTACTCTTCTGCAAGCATTTATAGCAGAGGCAGTAACTGGGGTGTGTGCCAACCTTCCACCACCACCTGCTCCTCCAGCCGCAGTCACAACTATCCAATTCCCTCCTCCTCTTGCCAATGCCGCATTGGCTCTGCCGACAACGCCAAGCTGCATTTCTTCCTTCCTCTACACAACCTTCCTCCTCTTTCTCCTTTCTCCTTTTTTTTTTTTTTTTTTCTGCAGAAAGGAAGAGAGAGAGCGAGAGAGCGAGAGAGCGAGAGAGCGAGAGAGAGAGAGAGAGAGCAAGAGAGAGAGAGAGGAGAGAGAGGGAGAGAAAAGACAAGCGTGTCAAGGAGAAACAAACAGCCATTTTTTTCTTTGGGACAATAACAAAGCAGGAGGAAAAAACAACTATAAACACAACTTTGCTTGTAGGCTGTCCGTTAACTCTTGAAAGGAGGTCCTTCCTGAGATGAATAACTTGCTCTCCAAAAGTGCTGATAAAAAAAAAGGGTCCAACCAGAGGGCAAGCCAATAGTACAAAAGAAGAAGATAAAAATAAGCTGGGGTGCATCGTTCTCCACCATCCATCCAAGATAATCCAAGCAGCCAGCCAACCGACCAACGAAGGAGAGGCGGGCAATGATACGACGTAGAAGTGAAAAATAAAAATAATAAAGTATAAACAAAAGAGGAAAAAAAATGCACAGGGTGGTAGGTCAGTAAAAGAGGTCGTCGTAGTTGCGCGCCGCTGCCCATCGCAGTTGTAGAGGTCGAAAAAATAAAAATATATAGCAGGGTAAAGGTTGATGGGTCGGTTGGTCGGCTGCCTGGCACTATTCGCTAGATCATGGGTGGATGGGTGAAGAGTAATGCCCCTCACTGTGGGTGTTGTCATCGTTGAGGGCTTTACGACACATACGGCACAGGCTCAGAGTAGCTTCTGGACCTGGTGGTCATGGTTGGGCAGTTGTAGCTGTCGAGGTAAGAGGGAGCAAAGGTGCCGAGCACCCTCCAGTCTTGCGCAAACGAACTGCTCATGCAGTAGGTTGGCTCCACCTCCAGCGGAAAGCCAAGGTCCAGGCCCAAGTCCTTTTGCATGCTCTCCAAGTCGAAAGTAGAGTTGAGAGTAATGGGGTTGTGTGCTCGGGATGGCGGAGAGAAGGCCCAGTAGTCGTACTCGGTCTCAGGGGTCTTACTGGAGTGATGGTACCACGGGGAGTCGGTAGAGGAGAGAGAGGGCTCGATGGGATCCGCGGGGGTTCCGTCTTCGCGTACATTGGCGCGAGGCTGACGAGGAGGTGCAGGAGACTTGCCGAGCCGAGGCATTGCCAAATACTGCATGCGGGCAAGGTTGATAGCGGAAGCTGAGTCTGTCTGAGAAAATAGACCGTCCTCCTCAACGTCATTCTCCTCCTCAAAGTTGCCGAAGAGGAGGCCGCCAAAGTCGGCTTCCTGTCCGGCCTTGCCAGCAGCGCCGCAATATTCCAATTCCTCGCAACAGCCGCAGAGTATCTGCCGTAGCTCGAACCGCGCCTCGAATTCGTCTGCCCGCAACGCTCCCTCCACCATTAGGTCTCTCATCTGGTTGGCCTGCCTTTGCAGCACAAAGCTCGAGACGGAGGGAATGGGTCGTGTGCTTCCACCAGTGGGGGCCACAGCAGACGGAGCTTGGGCAGGAGTCGTAGTAATTGTAGGAGGGGTTGGCGTTGTGATTTGTCGAGCAGAGAGGGACAGGGTAGATGGTGTTGGGGGAACAGTAGAAGTCGAGGTGGTAATAGACGGAGTAGAGCTGACTTTGGGCTTATGTACAGGCACAGGACCAGAGGTCCTGAGGGGTATGGGCGCAGCGATGCTCTTTGTAGAAGCCATCAGGTATGTTGGGGGGTAGGTTAAAATTTGTATGTTCAAGACAGATTGCAATGCGTGAGGGGAATCAGAAGCAGGTAGAAGTACAGAGAAGGGGTGCTTCGTTGTTAAGGATGAGGATGCAGCCTTGTGACGTTGTTGTTAAAAAAAAAAGAAAAAAAAGGCAGAGAGGAGGGTGTTTTTTTTTCTTCTTCTGGTGGTGATGTAAAAAAAAAGACGCGAAAAGTAATAGTCAAGCTTGTTGACAAGGTGTGTGTGTGCCTTTGGGGGGGAGGGCTAAGCGCGGCTATGGTCTTTTTTTTTTGGTTTGGTGTTGTAAACTGCAGAGAGGAGCAACAAGCACTTTGTATTCTTTTGCCCCCTCAAGAGAGAGTAGAGGAAAAAAATAAAGAACAAACGACGGATCTTCCCCAGTAACTTTTGGATGAACAGAGAGAAGCTCCGGAGACAACCGTTTTTTTTTTTTGGTTGGTTGTGGAAGATAGGCAACGTAGGTGTTGAAGGTTGTAGCAGGTAATAAATAAATAAATAAATACAAAAAAGAAAAGAACAGAAAAAAAAAAAAGAGACAAGAACAAGAACGCAAGCACAGCTAGCGTACAGTGATACAACTACAACAAATGTTTTTTAAAAGAAAAACAAAAAAACGTTTGTCACCAAAGAACAATGGCGCAATAGCGTCTTAAGTCCGAGGGTGACAGGGCGCAGAGGGTCGTGTAGTAGGAGTGGGTGCGTGTCAAGTAAGCTTGCTGAGGAGAGAGGAGAGGAAAAGAAAAGGAACAGGAATTTAGGGGAAGAAAACGAAAAAGGGGGGGAAGGGGAAAATGGTGGTCGCCAGTTTAACATAAAACCAAAAAATTTTAACGAATAAATGCACTTTTTTATCAGTTGCGCCCAAATAAGGGTAACTCCTAGCAACCTGCCCTTCATTAAGACAAAAACAGACAAGCAAGGCGAAATCCCATTGGGCGGGCACTCGAAAACTGGTTACTACCCCTCAAGCAGACCCGAGGATTTTTCACCTGTACTGCTTTGCCCCTCTCCGCGGCGTTTTTTTTTTTGGGTGCTCTATCCTGGGTGATCGGATGATGCCGGGTTGGTAGCTGTGGGTTTGGTGACCTTGGAAACTTGGTGCAAGCACAGAATAGGGGTTTATTGGTCCTGTTCGCCACCCGTTTTGTTGGGTGGTTCATCTCCGGTCTTGCCTTCTTCCGAACCCCTCCTTTCGTTATTGTTCTCTTCGGAAGAGGTGGTCTCCTGGTTATGTTTCAGGAAGGCTTGTTTCGCCTTGATAACGGAGCCAGCTGTGTTGACTTCGATCTTGGTACGTGGTTCTGCGGGTTCGCTGGCACCGGCACCCTTCAAGAAGACTTCGATGGTTGCTCCTACTTTGCCGGCCTGTGGCCTGATAGTGGGCTGTTCTTTGTCCACCATCTTGGCAATGGGCACGGAACCGCCCCCTTGAGCTACGGACAGGAACTTGCTTCTTGCCTTACTGACAGCCCCCGCCTCCGGGCGCAACGGGTCTGCGTTGGTCGAAGGTGAGGGAGCTCTTGCCGATGAGCTGGAGGCCCCGCTTAAGAATTGGTTCCTCTTGCTCGAAACGGAGCCAACCTTAGGTACCTGAGCGTCGGTCGTTGGGGCAACAGTCGTTTCTTGTCCAGACTCTATTTGTTTCCACTTACCCAACAACTGGCCCACCTTTGAGTCTTGCCTTATCAAGGGAGCCACTACCGCAATCTGGCGAGGCGATTGCAGGCCTCCGGAAGAAGGCGTTACCGCACCGGAAGAAGCATGTGCGATTTCCTCCTGACCAATATTCTCGAGCTTTTCGTTTTCTTCCTTCGCGTCCTCATTCCCCTCGACTTTTGCTTTCTCTTCCTCCACTTTTTCCTCCTGTTTCCCCTTTTCCTCCTCCTCCTTCACTTCTTCCTGCTTCTTCTCCTCTTCCTCCTCTTTCTCTTCTTCCTGCTTCTTCCCCTCTTTCTCCTCTTTCTCTTCCTCCTGCTTCCCCTCTTCCTCCTTTTCTACCTCGTCCTTCTCCTGGGTATCTTTGGGCGCTTCCTCTTCCTTTACTTTTGCTTTCTCTTCTTCCACTTTCTCCTCCTGCTTTTCCTCGCGTTCCTTTTCCTCTTCCACCAAGTTCTCTTCCTGCGCGTTTGTCTCGTCGGCAGTGTCTTTGGCTGCTTCCTCCTCCTTCGAGACCTCTTGCTCCACCACTGCCTGTTCTTTCTCTGATGATGGCTCGGCAGCACTGGCTTTTGGCTCTTCGTCGTCGTGTTTGCTGGCTGAGGTGGGATCCTCTTCCTTGTTCAACTCCTCCACTTGCTCAACTTCCGAGGGACCAGCTGAGCCTTCTTCCTTTACTTCCTTTTGTTCTTCGGTGTTGGCTACAATTACATCCTCTGGGCTTTCCTCTTGTTTAGTTTCTGGCAGACTTTCAGTTTGACTACTTTCTTCGTTCTCGATTATTTCCTTGGTTTCTTTCTGAACTTCTTCATTTTTGTCTATTTCTTTCGGCGTACTTTCAACTGCCACTTCGGCGGCTGGGCTAGGGGCAGGTTGGGCTTGTGGGACTTTTTCCTCGACAGCGATGACTTGCTTCTTTTTAGACGCTTTTTTGCCTCCTTTGACCTCTTTGGGCGCTTCCTTGCCCTTTTTCGCCGCGGTTTTCTTCTTCTTGTTTACCTTCTTTTTCGTTTTGTTGGAGCTCATCCTTCTTACTGAGCACGCTACTCGATGACTGGCGCAGGCGTTTGTGGGAGAGCGAGTGTAATGCTTGAAATAAATAAACGATTTTTTTTCGCCCTAATAAAATGAGCGACTGAAAATAAAAGACCAAAAAAAAAAGGGCTACGAAAACTCCCCGAAGATCGCCATGCGATAGATTAATTAATTATACTCCTTTTTTAAGATGAATGACATCATCGCCGAGGAACCCTTCACCGCGCTTTGCCCTTTTTTCTGCTGAACCACCCCACTAGCGCGCAAACCGACACCCCTTTGGTGAGAAAGGAAAAAAAAAAAGCGCAACACGTAAAGTTCCTCCCCACATCACTCTGTCTTGTGTATGTGTTTATTTTTATCACTCTTTTTTTTGTTAACGTTTGAAACTTTTTTTCAACTCTTTCTTGGTCAGGATAGGTATGCTTTTTGGCGATGCAGGTCACACAAATGATACTACGAAGCTCGCGCGAAGGCGGAAGAAAGAGAAGGCTAAACCCCAAGTATTCGGAAGACACGGACACAGACCAGGCAGAAAAACAGACGAAGAAAAAAAGCCGCAAAACAACAAGACAAAAAACACCACACAGAAAGTCAACCAGAAGCAGAACAACCCACTCTCCTCCTTCATCCTCACCCCCTTCTCCTTCCAGTTTAGAGGCCGTATCTACCCCAGAGTCCTCCCCTCCGCATAAGGTTTGTTCCGATTCTTAAAGCCCTATTCTGTCTCTCCTCTCTGTCCCTCCCTATGTTTTAGAGTTTGGTCCGCCCCTTTTATTTTCGAGAGTTTCTGTTTGTTTCTGTTTGTTTCTGTTTTTATTTTTGTTTTTTTTGTCCGTTTCACACTCGCGACAAAAAACACTTCATTTTATCCGCTGTTCCGTTCGTCATCACCTTCTCTCCCCACATAAATACCTCCTTGCCCTCATCCTCCGCCCCTTCGCCTACTTGCACTCCTTCATGCAATTGCGCCCTTTCTTCGTTCTTTCCCATATCGTCGCTGCGGGGGAGAGCGCCTCATCTCTTTTTTATCCAAATTTCGACATATCAATTAATTATGACACGAGATGGACCCTCATACTAATCTGATCTTTTTTGCGGACTATAGGCACGCAGAAGGAGCGCCCGTAACGCAAACAAGGGAGAGGCCGGGTCAGCAACGAAACGTTCGCAAGCCCGCAGCAAAGGCGTCAGCAGAAAGCGCAAAGGAAAGAATTTGGATAAAGGGAAACACTCCAAAACCTCACGGAAGAAAGGAAAGAAAGAGGTACGGCATTGTGCTTCCTTATCCTCCTTCTATCTTGACTCATTTCTTCCCATTTCAAAGGCGAAGAAGTTTTCCAGCGAAGAAGAGAGCTCGACTGTGTCTGAAGACTCTGAAGAGTATGAGACAGAACAGGAACTTCCAAGTCCATCTGAAACAAGCGATGAAAGCAACAGCGAGTTTGAAGTAAGTTCTGAAAGCGATATTGGTGAATTAGATGAAGAGGCAATCATTAAACAAGCAGCCAGTCGTCTTCCTCAAGCAGCTGCCGAAAAGACCTTGTTAGGTCTTGCAGAAAGCCTTTTGTTCTTGGCTGGTACTGAAGTTTTATTTCCTCAGTCCATACTCTTTGGTTAATTCTTCAATATTGCTCCTTCCACAGAAACAGATAGACCAGAGGCAGATGTTCCTGGTTCTGGTTCCGACCAAGCGGAAGAAAAGAAAACACACCAAGGTACTCCTCGTTCGCCCCCTTTTTTTTTTTCACATTTCCTAATTCTAACTCTATCCGCTGAAGTTCTTGGCATTTTACCTCCGTTGTTTCCACAACTGGAACGCTCGAGCCGACAACTAACACATGCCAATCTCGCATACTATATCTATTACAATCAACAATACAATGTGTTGAAGGTTAGTGCTCAACTCTCGAACCATTGTGTAGTATTATGATCTTCAGAGTCATCCTGACAACTTTCTGCTATATATTTTCTAGTCATTGTCTTCGAGAAGTGCCGTTTATGCTATGAAATATCTGCTCCCTCTCTCCTTGGACCCAACCCTACCGACCCTCTTACGGCAACAGCAGCAACAAAAAGTGACGGAGATGCCGGGCACTGCTATATCTCCTCCTATACTTTCTTCTTCATCACCAACCTATCCTACTCCCTCCTCCTCTCCCTCCCTTCGTCCTTCACCTTCTACCTTCACATCAACACCTTTGAGGAAGACAGCTCCCATGATCTCACCCCAGCCTCAGCCTCAGCCTCAGGCAGCCCTTATGTCATCATGGACGTCGAAGACGTTTACCTTTGCCTCCCATCCTGCCTCTTCCACTACATCAATTGCGCCTAAAACTAGTTCTATCCCCTCCAGCACCGAGTTGAATGCCACTACCACTACAAGGGCTACCAAATTACGTTCTTCATCTTCATCTTCCACCACCTCCTCCTCTTCAAATTCTTTCACTGCCGATGCTGACACCGAGGCGGCTGTGCGTCCTGCCCAAGTCATTCCCAACGCTAATCCTTTGTCCCAAAATATTACCCCTTTGGCTCTGTTGCAACAACAAGTGGTTGGATATCCTCCTCCTTTTTGATTGCTGTTTATAGCATTGCTACATATAACTAACAGTCAAATACCAGAGCGCCTCGCAGATGGCTCAGATGGCAGCTCGCATGGCAGCAGTAGCTCAGGCTGCCAAGTTGAATTCGTCATCTGCAACAGGCGTCACCTATACAGCCCAATTCAGCTTACAAAACGGCAAGAACAAAGGTTCTTCTCCCAACAACGGTCAACCACAGCAATTCGCCTTCCAGTCCACTACACCCGCCACTGCAACTTCAAGTACCACGGCTTTCCCTGTCTCTAGACCAAAACTAGCACCCCTTCCTACTACCTTCTCCTCTTCGCACTCAAGCAAGGTTGCAAAGACACAAACCAAAAACAGTAGCCCAACGCTACCCGCTTCACGAAAAGCGACCACTGTGACTAGAGCGAAACAGACAAAGAACCAAAGCCAAAGCCCAAACACCTCCTCACCCCTTCAAGTTGGTGACTCGGCCATTCACAGCGAAGTTCCTATAAAAAGCGCAGATAGTGTGTTTGAGTTTGGGAGCGACGTTTCATCCAACTTTAGTGAACTGCCCTCTGTGGTGGTAACGGCCACCTCCTCCAAAGAAGCACATCAACAAGCGGATAGCAATGCCGGCACCCAGATTCCCGACGGAGCGATGCCTCCCGCCGCTGGCCCTGATGCTGGTGCTGCCCAAGATGCCAAAACACCAAAATAAACTTATTGTTGAGCTTTATGCGCCGTCGACAGAAATTACAGAGAGAGAGAGAGAAGAGAGAGTTGGAAGTAACGACCATGAGGTGGTTAATAGCTACGAGGCCATGGTCTTTCACCATATCGTTGATACCGGTGGCGTTTGCCAACCTGTTGGCTGCTTCCGTTCTCTACAACGGCCGCCACGTTCTTACGACTGGGGCGGAGGCGGCCCAAGCATTACTACACGGTGAACCTATTTCTTGGAGCTGGGCCACTTGCTTCCTCACTTTATTTGGTATTCTATTTATCCATGCCGCTGGCAATCTCACCAAGTTGCGCCTCTCTCTCTCTCTCTCTCTCTCTCTCTCTCTCCTCTTCCATGCTTAAATGTGGTACTGATAGATGCACGCCAAAAGCACATACTTCGACTTTGTATCAGGCAACGACCAAAAGGACACGGCAAGCGACCGCACCTTGTTTGACTTGGGTCTATCACCGTTACAAGTGTTGTTGTTTTGCATGGGCTGCTACCTGGCCTCAGCTCTTATCGGCTGCTACGTGATGCTGCACTGGGGCGCTCTCTTTGTGTGGTACCTTCTCCTGGGCGCCGTACTGACTTGGTCCTACACAGCGCAGCCCCTGAAGCTCAAGGCCCGAGCCATGGGAGACCTGGTCATCTTTCTTTGCTTCGGGCCGCTCCCCGTCTGTGGGACCTACTTCTTGCAGACCAACTTTACTTTGGGTGCTTTGCGTCACCAACAGCAGGAGCTCTCTTGGGAGGAAGGCAGTTGGGGGTTGTGGACCTCATTCGCCTCTTTCTTGACAAACCTGTGGGGCTCTATACCCTTTTGGTACTCGATCCCGATGGGCCTGCTTGCTGTTGCCATTCTTCACGTCAACAACACGAGGGACATTCTTGCCGACAAGCGAGCCAACACCACGACCCTTGCCCAGCTGCTCGGCTTACACAACTGCTATCGCTACTATCTCTTCTTGCTTCTTTCCAGCTACGCCTTCGTGATGGGTCTCAGCGTGTATTACTGTACATGGATACTCGATTGGGGGTCTCGCAGCGCAGATGCGGCAGCAGCTGGCCACCACGCGCCACTGTCATGGGTTGGCTGGCTCACTCTGTTGGCGCTCAACCTCCCGCTGGCATCTCTCCCCACCGCTCTCTCCCTCATCGCCGCCTTCAAAAACACGAACGGGAGGGAGCCCTTCCTCACCGAACGGACCGCCCAGTTCGCCTCTCAGTTTGGGGGGCTTTGGTGCCTTGCCCTTCTTTTCTCTTTCCTGCTGCTGAAAGCCTCTTCCCCCACGACCACGCCGACAGCGACGGAAATTTAGGGGTTTCCCGCCTTTTTGTGTGTGTGTGTGTGTGTGTGTGAACAAAACTGTTTTTCAGAAGAAAAGAATTATATCACTTCCAGTTTTATGAAAGAGACAAGAGAGAGAGAGGAGGAGAGGAGACCCCCCGGCAGGAGAGAGAAACGAGACAGCAAATGAGCAGAAGATCGCAAAGGGCACGTCGGCAACCGGCGACAACTTTTGCCGCAGAGACCTGGTCGGGGCCTGCCACGCGCGGTGCCTTCAGGAGGTATGTCACCAGCAGCACCAACAAGAACGAACAGCAGAGAAGCTTCCACTCTCGCCGCAAAAACAGGGAAGAGCTGCTGCAACGGTGGTTGGAGGAGACAAACCAGATGAAAGCGCAACGCAGAGCACGTTTTAGAAGCAAGGAGGAGCTGGAGCAGGTTCACTACCTGGAGATCAACGCCCCACCGGCCTATCACCTTTCCTTGGATGGTATCCCTGATGAAACTGTTGTTGAAAATTGGCAGCCGGAAGAACTGACGGTGGCAGGGTTGCGCGAAGAGCTTAAGAGAAGAGGGTTGGGTCTCGCTGGAAGGAGGCAGCAGCTGGTAGAACGGCTTGCCCAGGCTCTTGACCAGGAGCGCAGTCAGCGGAAAAGGCAAGCAAGAAACCAACGGGATGAGTACCATGGCCACCTCGACTTTACCACCTTCTTTCATTCAATGGAGGGGCACTTCGGCCCTGACCATCATGAAGGCCAGAAGACCGTAACTCGACCTCAACTGAAGTCTTGCATTAAGAAGGAGGCTTGCTCGCTGCAGGATGAGCAAAAAGAGGATGAGGAAGAACAGGAAGAGCAGCAAGAGGAAGACAAGGAATGGGGAGATAAACGAATAGAGGAGAAGGCCAGTGAGGATGTAGAAGTGGACGCGGAACTACGGACAAAGAAAGAGGAAGAAGACGCGAAAGGTGGTGAAGAAAAGGTAATGGAGGAACAGAAGGAGGAGCACAGGAAAGAAGAGACAAAAGAACGCAGCGAAGAAAGCAGTGACAAGACCAAGGCCGAAGAGTTGGCCGATGTAAAGAGCGAAGAGTCTTGTGTTACGAGTGCAGTAGCCATGCCCAAAAGAAAACTTGTTGCAAGATGTCCGCATATGACTGCTAGAGTTGGCACGAGTTATCGTCAAAAGCCAATCGACCTTTATCTCTCTCCTCCTGACCCGTTGCTGCCATCCTCGGACTCTACCTTTCAAACAACAATCAGCAGTACCTCCTCAACACAGCAACTCTCGTCAGATAATCACAGCACCAACATCAACAATAAGAAGAGGAAAAGATACACCAAGCGGCCATGTTCTCACAACCAAAAACGAAAAAGAAAACAAGATGGATCACCGCATTCGGCGATAAGAGATCATGCCACAAATGCTGCCTCAGAGACTTCCGCCATTCCTCAAGAAGGTTCGGTTGAAGAAGTGGAGAACCCTCCTCCCTCCCCCTCCTGCTCTTCCGCTTCTGGTTGTATGGAGGAGATCGCTCCGTCGGCCGGTCTTGCTGTCCACCTCCACTCCGACAATGCTGGTCAGAATACATGTTGTTGCCAAGAGGCGGTGGCTCCACCGAGTTAGCACTTTGTTCTGAACATAACATGCATCCATTCCAATTCACTTCACTTTTCTACTTCTGTTGTAACAATGCTAAACCGTTCTAAGTTTTGGAGCAGTTGAGCGATTGACCGCAGAGCATTGGCCCCTCCCATTAGCTTTTTGATGCCATCTTCCGCCTCGCTGGCGGCCTTAAACAATTCGTCTGTCGCTTCTTTTGCTGTGCGGTGAACGTATTGTTTCAGTTCGTCCTCCCATAGCTCTCCTTCACCCACCACCGAGCCAGTTCTTCTGCTGGCGGCATTGCTGCTATTGGCAGCTGCCAACAACTCCTCGTTTTCCTTTTCCAACTGAACGATGCGAGCCTCTGCTTTCTCCGCTCTAGCGGTGGCCGTT
Source organism: Balamuthia mandrillaris (assembly GCA_031835245.1). NCBI lineage: Eukaryota > Discosea > Longamoebia > Balamuthiidae > Balamuthia > Balamuthia mandrillaris. The sequence goes on from JAVKOQ010000192.1 coordinate 53,670, forward strand.
ATCAGGTTGGCTTCCACCTGTTTGACTATATCGTGCAATTGTTTGGTTTCTTCCTTTTCCTTCACGCGAAGAGCTGCCAACGCCTTTTCCGCTCTCAAGGCCCGCTTCTCCGTGACTTTATTCTTCTCCTCCTCCAGCCGTAGCCGCTTTTCCATAACGTCCAGCCTCCGCTGTAGATCCCTTGCTTTCTTCTCTGCAACACTATTGGCTCTGCTGTTGGCCTCCACTCCCTCTGTACCGTTGCTGTTGGAAGTGCTCACTGTCGTCCTTGCTGTTCCTTTCGCAGCGATTGTGCTCAGCTCGTCTAGCTCCGGAACGTCCACCACAACTGCCGTTGCTGGTGCAGGTACTGCCTTTTTACCGACTTCTTCCTTTTCTGGCTTCTGTTGTTTCTGCCGTTTATGTGTGAAGACTTTGAAAGAGAAAGGATTAACCTCCTTTACTTTCTTATTTACATCTATCTTGGCTCCTCCTCCTGTTCGTCTTCCGATATGGTCTTCTCCTCCAGGCCGTCCTGATCGTCGTTCACCTGAAAGACGTTCTTCTCTTCATATTCCTCTTCACCGTCGCCCTCCTCTTCTACGCCATCATCCAAAGACGGCAGAGAAGTAAGCAGCTCGGGGCTAAGGCCAAGAGTCCCGCTTGCGTGGGGTTTCTTTTTCTGCTGCGACGTTCGTTTTTGGGTGAAGGCCTTGAAGGAGAAAGGGTTGTCGGTAGGGCCAGGTTGTTTCACAGCTTTATCGTCACCAACAGCAAGTTCGTCCTCCTCTTCGACACCAATCACCTCCTCCTCTTCAAACAAAGGCAGGTCTTCCACGCTCTTTCGTGGCAGTACTTTCTTGCAGGGTATAGGCAATGGTAGCACATCCTCCTTTAGCGGTTCCTCTCCAAGATCAAAGAGAGATTCAGCCGCATGCGGCTGCTGTGATGCTGCACCACTGGTAGTTCTGGCGGTGGCCTTCTTTTTGGAGGAAGGCAGAACTTTCTTCTTTGTGGTAGCGGTGGCGGCGGCAGTGGGTGCAGCAGTAAGAGGGGGCTCTTGTTTGGTGGTCACGAAATTAAAGAAGGAGAAAGGGTTCGGCTCTTTCCGCGTTTTCTTCGCAGGTTGCGTCTGGTTGCTCACAACGGGCGGGTCACTCGTTCTCTCCTCCATCAAATGAGATCAGCTGCTGCTACTCTTTTTCTTTCGTAAACTAATTTTTCTTTATGGTTATATTTCATAGAAAGCATTCCTTGCATGCCACGCATCACTAGCAGGCTTTGCATTCAATTCGTTCCACACATACTTTGGATTCCAATAATGCTTTCACGAAACAACAAAAAGAAAAAAGAAAAAAGAAAGAAGAGAGAGAGTAACTCTCTCTTTCCCTCTCGCCTGCCGCATTTTTGATACTTACTTGCAAAAAAGACAAGAGCGGACATGAAAATCTATGCGCAGATACTGGGCACATGCACTGGGGATACCACGCCTTCCCTGCTCATATTCTTCGACCAGCGGCGCTACCTGTTCAACTGTGGAGAGGGCACGCAGCGCTTTTGTATTGAACACAAGGTTGGTGGTCATTGGCCTTTTCTTTATTTCAACAGACAAAATGTAAAACTCACAAAAAAGCGGGGGGCATTCCCTCTTCACAGGTTCGTTTGAAAAAGATCTCACACATATTTCTGACGAAGCTGAGTTGGGACTTCACTGGAGGCATTCCTGGTAATACTACTTTTTTGTTTTCTTCAATAACAATGCCTCAACGCGGCCGTTGGAGCATGATCACCATCGATGCTTACCCTGTTTTGCCCCTCTTAAGGCGCACTTTTGACACTTGCCGACTCCAACCCTGGGGCTGACACCTGCATTTCTCTCTATGGTCCTCGTTATACTCGAAACTTTGTTGCTGCTCTTCGCTACTTCATCAACAGGTACTCTCTTCTACTCTCCTTCTCTCTCTCTCTCTCTTCTTGCTTTCGCTTTTGCTCCACAAGAGTAACATGATATTACAGGAGAAGACTAAATTTACAAGTCACTGAATTCACAGAAGGTGAAACGAGCGAAGAAGAGGGAAAGGAAAAGGGAAAGGAGGGTGTAGATGAAGGAACAAGTTCCGCCGTTGCGTTACCACTGCCTGTATTTGACGATGGAAGCCTGACAGTAATACCTGTTGAACTGTTGCTGGAAGGCGAACCTCCTCTTCGGACTTGCCGTTCTCTCACTGAGCCTATGAATGTTGCCGAAGACTACCCTCGCACAAGTCACAAACAAGTGGAAGACACGGGAAGTGGTTCTTCCTCGCCCTCCAATTCTTATGCCTCCACTGCGACTACGACAATCTCAGCTACCATCGCACGGAAAAGAGGAAGCAACGGACGGACAAAATCTGCGATAACAAATGCCGGCAGCAGCAGTGATAGTAATAACGCTGCCCCAGGCAAAAGCGCAGTGACAGCTGAGGATAACTCTACAAAAGTGAGACGAACCACTGTCATTGATTGCCAGCCATTTGGGACATCGCGTAGCTCTAAAATGGTGCTTGCGACGCCTTGGACGGCCAAACGTGTCAAACCAACGGAAATAGCAGCAGGAATGCCTGCTAGTTCTGTCACCGAACATAGCTCAGAAGCTCACATCCAAGATGAAAAGATGTTTCTCGATTCGGAGATGAGCAAGGCAGAGATTAGACCCCGCCCTGCGATTGTTGAGGCCCCTCCCGGCCCTTCTTCTGCTGTGTTATGCTACATCTGCCGCTCGCCTGACCTGCCAGGAAAGTTTGACGCTCAGAGAGCTAAGCAACTGGGTGTCCCTCCTGGCCCTCTTTACGGTAGGGCAATCGTCCCATAACTATTCCGATTTAATAACCTAACCCCACCGCTTCTTTACATTTTTTTTTCTGTTTCTATATCATCATATCATCCTCAAAGGTCGTTTGACTAAAGGGGAGACTATTACAACCCCTGCTGGTGCCCAGGTCCAGCCTTCTGACTGTATTAGTCCACCGCGCCCTGGGACGGTTGGTTTTGTATCTGTTATTGCTAAAAATATCCTTTAAATAACCATCCGTGTAAAACAGGTGTTCATAATAGTACATTGTCCATCCAAGGCTTACGTTCCGGTCTTGGCTGGCCATCGCGCATGGCAAGACTATGTGGCAGCCTCAGCTGGGCGACAAGTGGGTTGCATTGTTCATATCACGCCTGCTGATATCATTGAAGAGGATAAACACTATCTATCCTGGATGCATTCGTTTGGACAAAACACTCAGGTTCTTGATGATTTACCTTGTTTTCTTTTGCTCGCCTCTAACCCTAGCTAACTGTATGTAATCACTACCACCAATTCTATCCCCAGCATATACTCATGAATGAAAAGCACTGTAGCAAGCGGGTAGTATTCCGTTCCTCAGCCGTCAATATTTGCAAGCTCAACACACTACATAGTTCTATCTTTTCGCCCCCGTTTTCAACCAACGACCCGCTCCCCGTTCCAGGTTATTTCCACACTTCTTTTTGCAACATAGCAAAATGCTTGATGTGCACTGATGAGCTGATTGCGTCCATTACATAAGATGGTCTGCCGCCACGAACAATAGTAGGAGAACTTATGATGAAGTTTCTTTTAGCTCCGCCAGAGAAAGTGGGTGCGTAAATCTTCATAATGGTAATGGCGCTGTCTTATGGATGACTGTTTGACCTTTGTGTAATGGACAGGGCTTGACATCTCTGAGATAGTGCCTCCCTTGAACCTTCAAGAAATCTATGGTGAGGTCTCCCGTAACACAGAGTTTCAGGAATGCAGGACCCAGTTTTTGGAATGGGCAGCCACTGCAACAAAAGCGGAACCGATGGACGTTGTAAACGATGAAACTTCATCCATGGACACAGAATTAGTATTTTTTGGAACTGGAGCTGCCCTACCCTCGAAATATAGGAATGGTGCTGGCCTCTCTCTCTGTGTTTCTCTCTCTCTCTCCCTCCAATCCTCATTACCGAATTATTGCTGTTCTGCAGTAAGCTCAGCGTTTGTGGATGTAGCAGGTGTGGGTGGTATATTCTTCGATAGTGGGGAAGGCACTCTGGGCCAAATGACCAGAAAGTATGGCTACGAGAGAATTGATGAGGTTTGTTTATCACATTTAAACTCGCAACCAACAAATGTTCTAATTTGATTCCCGCTAATCACACGTTTTCAGATGCTCCTACGCCTTCGCTGTGTTTTAATCTCACACATGCACGCGGACCACCATTTAGGCCTTATACGCATTTTACTTCGCAGACAAGAGCTACGACAAGCAGCTGCAGCTAAAGCTATGAGCATCGAGAGTGAGGATTTGTTGGTGGTGGGGCCAACTGCGCTCCATCATTGGCTGGCGGAATATAAGGGAATTGAGGACATCCGATATCGGTTCATCAGTTGTCGGCAATTAACTACTTACTCTACTGATTTTGAGCGCTGGAGGTCTCTGTCCTTGTTCATCTCTGCATTGCAAACTTTCAAAGTCTCACTTTTTTGTTGGCTATTGCTGCAGAGAGTACTTCAATCGTGAAATGGGTTTCTCGGAGTTTTTGGCGGTACCAGTTATCCACTGTCCTGATGCTTATGCCTTTATAATACAGCACAGCAAGTTGAACTGGAAGATGGTGTAGGGATTCCTTAACCTCTTTTCCCTGAACTTCTGCTTGTTATTCATTGATACATCACCGCTTGTATTTCAACAGCTATTCTGGAGATACAAGACCCAGTGAGGTATTAGCTGCAACGGGAAAGGATGCTACGTTGCTCATTCATGAAGCCACCTTTGAGGACGAGCTGGCATCTGAAGCCGTCGAGAAGAATCACAGTACCACCGGAGAAGCGCTTTACACCGCCTCAAGGTGCTAAGATTTCTCCCTCCTCTCTCTGTCAGACTCTCACCGTTGCGCGCTCTCTCTCTGTGATATGAAAGGATGAACGCCAAGTTTGTGATGCTGACCCACTTTAGCCAGCGCTACCCGAAGATTCCAGTTATCAATGAAGGACTAAAGGACATAACAGGAATAGCTTTTGATCTTCTCTCTGCCAAGCTGAGTCAACTGCATATCTTACCAAAGCTCATCCCTGCCCTTCAATGCCTCTTCAAAGAGGAAGAGGAGGAGGAAGGAGAAGAGGAGCAAGAGGATGAGAGCCTGCACACCAAAGGAAAGGCAAAAGAAGGGACGCAAGGAAGGATGCAAAAACGGCTAAGAACACAAAGCAAGCGAGAATCTGCCGCTGCGGAGAAAGAGAAGGAGCAAAGTTGATTGAATACATTCCTCTTCCACTAACTGTGAACTAGCGCGGCACCAACAACAACAACCGAATTGGAAGGTAAACGCAAATCGTGTGTGCCCCTTCCTGTGGAGGGCTGTGCATAGCGCTCCTCAAGCACTGACCATATAAGAGCTGCAACACAATTTAAATGCGCACAGTATTTTTTTTGTCGCTTCGCCAAACAACCGAAAATCGATATAGAGTGCCCATTTGAGCGGTGGAAGAAGAGACCATTTTTTTTTTTGTTCAGTACAAGCAAGTACACAAACCAATAACTGGGTTTGATGCAAGAGGAACCGGTTAATCGTACAACACGGGCACGCACCGAGAACCTTTCCCGTCCTAGCCAGAGTAGAGCAGAGGAAGGCGGGATTGGTCTTCCAACGGCGCAACAAAGTGCGGAAGAACCCTTTGCAAATGCCACTTTGCGAAAACCAAGACCTCTCCCAACCACCCCTTCCAAAAGTGGTAGGAGCGGGTCTTCTGCACGAACGCCGCCACCCCTCCCCACAACGCCCAAGCCAAAACTAACATCCCGCATCCCCACTATTTCTACCACTGTCTACACACAAGCTTCTCCATCTCCTGATGCTACAAATTGGGAGTCAATGTTCGCTCCCTCTGCTCCACCTCTAACACCAGAAGAGGAGGAACAAATGAAAAATGAGCAAGTCAACACAGCTGGCTTGCAAGTAAGCCCTATCCCTCCACACTCTCAACAAGAGCAGAAACACTTGGCCGTTGTGCCTCCTCCTGTACCTACTGCCCCAAAGCCGCCTATCCCCACACAACGACGAAGGCATAAGAAAGCAGGAATGGCAAGCGGCGAAGGCACCGCACAGAGCAAACAAAACCAAAGATTATCAGTAGACGTTACTGAGCTTCGACGTGCACGCTCAAATCCAACTACTCCAAGACTCGCTTCCTCTGGGGAAAATTGTTACCCTGTGTCTACACCTTCTACTCCTGCCTCTTCATCCACATCTTCTGAACAACAACATGTCCTTCCCGCCGCTGATCCGGATCAGCGGCAAGAGGAGGTCAAGAAAGCACCTCCACAACAGCCGTTATCAAAAGAAGACAAAAGAGCGTTAATCCTCAAAGAGTTAATTCAGACAGAAAGGTCTTACGTCAGCGATCTGAGGTTAATCATGGAGGTAGCCTTCTCATGTACTCCTGCTGTCGTTTCATCTAACTCTTGCGCAGGTTTGGATGCAAGGCTTCAAAGCTTTAAGCACTGAGGCGAAGCTGGAACAAGAGGATGCTTCCGTTCCAATTGTACAGGAGGACATTGCTATTGTGTTCTCAAATGTCGCACAGATACGAAGTTTAAACGAGGAACTGCTAACTAGCCTGGAAGGCTTAGAAGGCATGCCTGTTGAGCAACAAAATCTTGGAGAGCGCCTTAGCAGCTTTGTGCGTTAATTTTCGCTAAAGTGAGAGAGACGCATATACATAGGGTTAACTCACATTTGGGTTGATTTCACAGGTTGATTTCCTCAAGATGTATATTCAATACTGTGGGAACCAAGCGTTGGCCATCAACAGATTGATGGAATTGAAGAGAGCGAACAGTGAACTGAAAAGCAAACTAGAGGTCTGATTATTATGTTTCTTCTTCTTTCATAACCACTTCTTATACGTGTTAAACTTGTAGGAAATGAAACAAATCCCTGAATGCAATCTGTTAGACCTAGAGAGCTTTTTAATCAAACCTCTTCAACGGATCACAAAATACCCTTTGCTGCTAAAGGTTGTTTACCTGTTCTGACCCTGAATGACGTTTCTCAACGGCGCTAACTTTATCTTTCAGGAGATCATCAAAACAACGGAGTCGTCTCATCCCGATTATGAAAACCTTCATAACTGTCAACAACGGCTTGAATCAGTCGTAAAAGAGATCAACGACAAGAAGCGGCAGTCTGAAAATCTGGTGAAGCTTATACAGATACAGAACGAATTTGTGTCTTCAACTGGAGAGGTACTCTATATGTTTCCTTACATACTCTATTTACAGGATTACTGTTCTGACCTATTATTCCCTTTCTATAGCCAATGAAGCTTGTCTCACCCCACCGGAAGTTCATACAGGAAGGTGTTTTCAAAAAGATCAAGGTTAACAAGACCAGCGTTAAGAACGCCCATCTCTTTCTGTTCAACGACATAATGCTGGTCGCAGGAGACCACAAAATATCGCTCAAGAAGAAGGACTGGGGAAAGAAGTTTATTGACCGAAGCGGGTTCATTCCAATAGGAAATGTGCTGGTGTGGGACGGCAACGACGAAGAAGGTAAGCTTCCAGTAGTTGACTTCCAGCGTTCTCCCAGCCACGAGAATAACACTATCCGAATTCCTCCACTCTATCTTCTTTACCAGGTATTACCTTCTCAGTGGTGCGCACAGATGAAAATAAGAGTAAGATTACCATTCATGCTGCTTCTCCTGAGGAGAAGCAAACATGGATTGAAGAAATCAACAGTTGTATAGTAAATCTTCCAAACGTAGTGCTCCTCGGCAGAAAGGACGCCAATTTCGGGTTGGGTGCAGGTTGGTTTCCTCGTGTTGCTTCCGCTGTTTGATTCGTCTCACATTTGTTTGCTTTGTCTCCCGTGTTCCCAGAGCAATTCCAAAGGGTGGCTTCAAATAACTGCGTGTCCACAGAACCTCCTAGTCCGCTAAACAAAGACGACGGAAAGGTTTTGTGACTGGCAAACCCTAAGGGCGTAAGTAGGTTGTATTCACGTGTCACAAGTGAAAAACATCGTAATAAAACCTGGGAAGAACTAGAAACCCCCTCCCCAGCCTTTTAACATTTTTCTTAAGTACAGCAGCGATTACAAAATGAAGTTCACGTGGAAGAGGCCTTTTTTGCCAACAACAAAAGAGCGAAATAGGTCATGAACCGAAGCACAACAAAGAGGCCTATCATTCCCACGAATCCAATCCAAATCTCGAAGTCATCAAGCCCACGATCTTCCAAAACTTGTTCTCCTGTTGTAACCGGGCATTCCCCGTTCTGGAGTTCATCTGAGTCGCAGTAAAAGTTGCCGTCTTCAAACTCGTTGATGCCTAGCGCCATAAATGCGTAGAAGAAATAGGAAATGTACTGCAACCAGATGAAGTAGGGAGGAGTGTTTTCCACGTTCAGGAAGAATCCGCCAACCAACAACATAGGAATCACTGTCACGGGGAACAAAGCTAAAGAAGCTCTTTAGAACGAGAAGTAGTGTCAGTCTAAACATATCCATCAATAAAAAGAGAAAAGCTGGAGTACGTACTTGAGGTCCAGTCCAACACTGACGAGGAGACCTTTGGTCTGAGCAATGTTGGTGATAATGATGACAGTCGCCAGATAAATGAAAAACTTGTCAGCTTCAGCTTGCAACCCGACCATCCAGTAGACAATGCTTCCAAACACAATTGGATTTACGATGTTAAAAGGAAGGTCTGCCAATGACTTGGCAAGATAGTATGGAAGAACGCTGTACATTCCGTTGTTGTACTCCCTCAAGAATGTGGGCCGCTCCAGAGGGACTGTAAAATAAGATACTTGGTCAGCAAAGCAAGTGAAACACGAGAACAATTAGCACCAAGATAGTGAGACATACAAACATGGAGGATGCTGTTTCCAGTGGCGAAGACGCTGTAGATCAAGACTAAGAAGATGGCCCCCATCCTGTCAACATAACCTTTAAAACGCAATAAAGTGAGAAGAAGACTTCATCAGGAGACAAACAAAAGTGTACAACTCCATACCTCGTTGGTTATCATCCGTTTGTAACCACAGTAACCCGGTGATGAGACCAACCATAATGTTTTGTACCAGTCGCTGGTGAGTCATGGAGGGATCGCGTATGTATTGTAACCAGGAGCGAGAGAGAAGGATCCAAAATTGCAGATACCAAGTGGCCTTGCGGTAGTCGGCTTCTGGTGGTGGTGGCAAGCCGCTGTCTTGTTCCAGAAAGTTGTTTTTACCTGCAAGCAAAAGTTGGCGGTCAGGTATTCGGTTAAAAAGAACGGATGGCGAAGAAATACTCACTTTGATGATCCTTGAACGCTTGCACAATGGTTTGGACCTGCTCGGTGTGTTGCTCCTCGGTTTTATCTTCTGTCTTGGTTAAAAGCCTCATGAAGTGATCCGATGGGTTAGTAAACTTGGGGCAAGGAAACCCTAGGTCGTTGAAGTATTTCTTAGAGTCCTCGACGGGGCCGGCATAGGCCAAGTGCCCATTGACTACAAGGAACAAGTCATCGAAAGCCTGAAAGATTTCGGATGAGGGTTGATGGATAGTGCATATGATTGTTCGACCCTGTCTGGCAAGTCTCTTCAGCATGACAATGACGCTCTCAGCGGTGGCACTATCCAACCCGCTTGTTGGCTCGTCCAAGAACAGCAATTGGGGATTGGTCAGAAGCTCTAAACCGATGCTCACTCGACGCCTTTCTCCTCCGGATATTCCTCGCTTGATGCCCACTTGCCCAACCTGGGTGTTTGCGCATTTTTGTAGCCCCTGTACAGGAGGAGAAAGACCAACGTTAGACGGTAACCGGAGAACCTGGAAGAACACAGGAGGCAATGACTGACCAGTTCCTCAATGACCGTCTCCACACGCTGGTCCTTCTCTTTGTTGCTCATCGAGGCAGGAAGGCGCAGACGAGCTGCAAAACGAAGCAGCTCGCGGGGCGTCAGATTTGGCAACAATGTGTCATCCTGCATGACGTAGGCGCTGAGGTATTTAAAGTCACTGTCTCGTTTGCGGCCATTGAGAAGAACCTTGCCGCTGGTCTTTCCTCCTCTTATGCGGCCCGAAAGGAAATTCAAAAAGGTGCTCTTGCCAGCTCCTGTTTGATGGATAACCAGAGAGAGAGAGAGAGAGAGAGAGAGAGAGAGAGAGAGAAGAAAATACTGTGATTAACGTTCTAGCACTTACACACCCAAAACTTAAAAAGCATACCTGATGGACCCATAATAGCAGCAACACGGCCAGGGATGAATCTGCCCGACATGGAATGCAGCAACTCCTTCTTTTCCCTTTTTTCTTTCTTCAGGGTGTGCTTGAAGAAATTGGCCGGACCTCCGTGTGGTAGCTTCACCGAATAGCTGATGTTGACGAAGTCCAAACATATTGGGTTTGCAACTTGGTGCTGTCCTTTTTCTGCTTTAAGACTCTGTGTTAGCCTGGCGAAGCTGGACATGTTGGCCAGAGCCTGGGTGGAGGTTCCGGCTTCTTCTCCCACAGATTCGTCCTCCTCCTCCTCTGATGAAGACATGCTGGGGTCTGTGCTGCTTGAGTCTGTGGAGTGGTGCTGTAGCTCCTCCATTTCCTGTGATAACTGTACTTCTTGGGCAGAATGGTCCATGTTTTCTGTCTCCGCAACCAAAATCGTGTCTAGTGCTCAGTTTGACGAAAGGATGGGGCAGAAGCACTTTATAAGTGGTGCCGCAGATGTGGCGAAGGAGTAATGCTGGGATTACGTGAGCAAAAATGGGCCGAAATCCCCCGGTTGGCCAATCCGTGCGTTGATCACGGCGGTTTCGGGCATTTTCTTAGGTTTTGGAGTGTGCTACTTTCTCCTTTTCGCCGATGTAAAACGGCGACGGGGACAAAGCGAGAGAGCAGGAGGCTTACCGAGCATCCATGGTTGGCTGGAGCCGGTGGCTGGTAGGCCCAGAGGAGGTGCAAAAGAAACCTCCTCGGGTTGACGAGGTATTCTCTCTATGATTGGCTGGGTTGTCATCAAAAAGGCATCTTTGGTGCGTTGGTGGTGGACAGAGGGCAGGGAATGTGAGCCTTGGGCCTCCCTGCCCTCCCTGTTGCTTCTCTTCGCACGCAATCAACGATCACTAGCGAGCAGACCAACCTAATAGTTTGTTTTTGCCTGAGGGGTTTGGATGGGGTACGACACCAAAACAAGAAAACTACACACAGTGGCAAGAAATAACAATAGAGAAGCAAGTTCGCAGCGGGGGAACGCGTTCAACAGGGGGGCTTTTGGCTGGTAAAACCTGCTGCAAGCGAAAAGAAAAGGAGGAGGGGGGCAGCGTCAACAAAGAGAGGGAGTGGAGCCGCACGAAATACAGGTAGAGGCGGAGGTGGAGCTGGAGCGGCAGCTGGAGGACGACGAGGAAGGGGAGCTGGAGGCGGCCACCGCACAGGCGCGAGAGCGGAGGGAGGAGGAGGCAAGAGGCTCTGGCAGCCCCTTAGGACCCACTCTGCACCGCCTGAGGCAAATAGCGGAGCTTCTCCATACCTCCACCACCACCACGGAGGACCCCACCTCGCCCTACTCCTCCTCCTATTCACCTTCTTCCTCCTCTTTTGTGGGGCAGAGCAGGAGGGAGATGGCGAGCGTGGCGGCTGCTGCAGGGTTGTTGCTTGGCGGTGGCAGCAGTAGCAGTTGTGGCGGTGGTGGCCCTTCATGCGGCAGCTCCTCTGCAGCAGCAGGGGCAGTGGGGGGTGGAGGAGGGCGTGCAGCGCCAAGCCTTCCCTTTGACAACTTGATAGTGGACCAGGAGGCTGCCAAAGATGTTCAGTGCGGCATATGCCTTCAAATCCTGAACAAGCCACGCCAATGCAGGAACGGCCACCTGTTCTGTCTGTCGTGCATAGTGCGGTCCATCAGCAAGAACCCGGAATGCCCCACCTGTCGTTGCCGCCTTGAGGAGGAGCACCTTGCCAGGAGCCTCTTTGTGGAAAAGCACATCCGCAACCTGAAGGTCTTTTGTAAATACCACTTCAAGTTGCGGGACGAAGGCCAAAGTTTCATGGAGTGGCTAGAGGACGAGGACGGCTGTCAGGAAGTGCTAACCTTGGAGAACCGTGTCTCTCACGAGCAAAAGTGTGGCTTTGCCGCTGTTAGTTGCAAGTATGATCCTTCTTGTGGGAGGCAGCGCCGCAAGTTCATTGACCAGCACGAGGCCTCCTGCCCTTTCCGCCCTATCCAATGCGACTTTTGCACCAAAAGTGTGCAGCATTGTCTTGCTGAGGTATGTCTCCTTATTATCTTTCTTGCCATTTTTTTAAATTATCCTTCTATATCGGAGTATGAGCTTGTTGGTCTGACTAATCTCAAAAGGAACACTTGGCAGCGTGTCCCTTGGTGCCAATAGAGTGCAAGGGATGTGGCCTGCAGATTAAGAGAGGAGAGTTGGATAGTCACCTCAATAAAGAGTGTCCTGAAGAGGAGGTTCCTTGTGAGTTTGGCAGCGAAGGTTGCTCGACGCGAGTGCTGCGCAAGCATCTCAAACAACATCTTAGCGAAGATATCGCCTACCACATGGCTCTGTTGAAGCGAACTTTTGATTCCAAAACTCAACAGCTTACTGACCAATTCGAGGCCATTCTGAAGGTATGTTTGCTTTCATTTATGTACACCGTTTCCCCTCTTAACCAATCCCACGCCAGTTGAAGGACGAAAAGATAAAACAGTTGGAGCGTGCACACAAGAGTAGTGGTATACATCCCTTCTTCTCTCCGTCTTCATCTTTTGGCAGGAAACGTCCATTGCAGCAAGAGCTAACTTACTTTACAATAGATACCAAAGTTATATGGAAGATCAAAAACTTTAGCTCTGTGCGGAAGAAGAGCTACCTGCAAAGCGACAAGTTTTCTTTTGCCGATTTTAATTGGTAGGAAACGTTCCTTTTCATTCTGTCGTAAAATAACGGACATGCTCAAAACGAGGAAACTCACCTCAGCTAACTCGTCTGTACAGGTTTATTGGCTTTTATACGGACGGTGATAATGAAGAAAGTAGAGGCTACTTTTCCATTTACCTCTTTCTCGATGTGAATCACGTGCCCAAAGGCAAGTCAGTTACTATTGAATACTTCCTCACGTTTCTCAATCATCGAGACCCCAACGATAATGTTAAAAAAGGTTGCCTACCTTCGCTCCTCTCCCATCTTCCTTCCTCCCGCTCTTCTCTCTCTCTCTGTTTTGCCCCTCCTCTATTTCCGTTTATTGTCTCCCGTCGCGTTCTTACTTATTGCTTTATCAGAGTTCAAGACTACATTCCCCATAAAAGGAGGGCAAGGATGGGGCGATCGCAAAGCTGTCCTTGCTTCAAAGATAACCGCCGATAATGGCTTTCTCAAGCAGGACACTCTCTACGTGGAGGCCGAGATATCCATCAAAAAGCTCATCTGGGCTGTTTGATGCTTTTTGCTGCAACCTTCTTCCTTTTCACCACCTACTTTTCTGCTCATTGGCTGCACAACAAGAGGAGGAAGAAAGTCTTTTTTGTACAGCAGCCTCCTACCCACCCTCTCCATCCTCTTATTGCTGCAGGTGGCGTCGCCATCCTTTCTTGCCGTTCGGTGTGTCTTCTTGTAAACAGTAAACTCTTCTTTTTTTTTTTCGTGAGCGTTAAAGCAAAGAAGAAGGAAGGGAGGTGATGCATTACTATGAGGAGGCGTTGAACCCGTTTGGTCCTCCCTCTCCTCCTTCCCCTCGCCCACCACCGCAGCAGCACGTACCGCAGCAAGACGCCTATGACGCGGCGTTGAACCCTTTCGGCCCTCCCTCTCCGCCGGGAGCTTCCTCCCCGATCGCCCCTGCCGCTGCTTCCACCACCGACACCGCCACAAGTACTGAGGTGCAAGGAAAGGCGCTGAAAGCGACAGAGGAGGCGGAGGCGCCTACCGCCAGGGAGGACCTCTTGTGGAGCACGTTACGGCAATACGAGACAGAGAGGGCGGCTCTTCTGAGCAGAATACAAGACCTTACCGGTACAGTTTGATTTAAATGCCCGCTTGCGCTCTTCCTCCCCAAACCCCCAGCTCACCTACCCTTTTCCAATGGCGATCTTGGAAGCCAACAGCCGAGAAGCAGCGCTTAGAGTTGCTTGTCGAGAGCCATGCAGAAGAAGCCAGCCAGCACGGGCATGGCTTTTGTGATGAAGAAGTGAGTGCCGTGGTGGCCGCTATGAACCATGGCAGGGGCTATAGTTTGGCTTCCTTTGGCAGTCTGCAGGCCAAAGCTGCTCTTCTGGATGGCGCGCTGGCCGAGGGAGACCCTGCTGCTATTCTTCTCGTTATTCAATTTCTAGAGGTTGTTCTATCTGTTCCTTCCTCTGCCCTTCCTGTATTGACGCTCTCTCTCTCTCTCTCTCTCCCTCTCTCTCCCTGCAAATGAAACTCTCAATGCAGCGCTCCTTAACCCGATCGTTGTTCCACACTCTGATGAAGGAGCGAGAGGAAGCCATGCAGTATCATCGCTTGCTCTTGAAACAAACCAGTAGACTTACCAACAAGCAACACCGTCAGCTTGTCCAAGACAACAGCTGGAATGGCGTTATTCTTATGATTCGAAGATGCTTCGCTGCTGCAGACGTATGGCGTTACTCGGCTCCCCTAACCTTCTTTACTAACTACAATCCCTTCTGTTGTGGATCTAAAGACAACACAAAAGATAAATGAACTGCAAGCTAGTTTGGCCCGCCTGCAGGGACATGGGGATGAATTCGCGTTTCAATCTCATACTCTCCTGCAGCAACAGCAGCTCCTTCACCACCAACTGCACATCGAGGTGTGATACACTTGACATTTCTCTCTCTCTCTCTCTCTCTCGCTCCCTCTCTCTTGTGCTTTATTGAAGTACCATGCTTGCCCATAGCCATCAATTGTTGGAACACCTGTCGCCGCCACGCTCTATCATTGCCTTTGGCACTCCCTTGTAAGCCCCCAAAATTTTTTGTTTGCTATGTATCTATCTCACTCAGTATTGCGTGCTAATGTTGTAATGTGCTCTGTCAAGAATAAGAAGCAGAGAAACAATGTGGAGCCTCAAACGTTGGTGAAAGATTTTCACATTCACGAAAAGCGCTTGCTGTGGACAAAGCTTCAAGTATTGGCCCGCAAAGGAGAGTGGCAAGCTATAAAGCACTTGTCAAGTAACGCAACCAAGGTACTAAAATATGCGTTTCCATCTCATCGTCTTATCGATACTATAAAAACGTATGGTGCAGGGTACAACAGCCCGCTTTCTGCTTGCGGCGTTGGCCTCCAAGAACTCCTCGTTGTGGCGATGCAGCCTTCCTGTCGAACCGTTTATACACACCATCTTTAAATGGAATGGACCCACTGAGTTGGTTCGCGAGTATCTTGCCTTTGTGCAACCGTTACATCGGCGTTCGAGCCTTGCCATTGTCACTGCTCAATATGACATCGCTATTCAGGTTTTCTCTTTTCTCTCTTCTCTCCCTCTCCTCTCTTTGACCCAATCGTCTGCTATAGGCACTCACAGCGGAGCAAGATAGAAAAGGCTTGGAAGCACTGCGCTGCCAGCTGACCAAGAAACTTGTAGAAGAACCGAGCGCCCGGTTTTACTTGCATAGCATAGAGGAATACTTGCGAGGCGGCAGTAGCAATAGCAACAAATAGGGCGGAGAATAGTCAGTGAGTGAAGAACGCAATTTCCTATATTATCGTTAAGAGACGCTCATTCCAGATTTAGCCCCTACATCCACACCCGTTAGATAGATCTTCTTGCCCTCTTTGTCACTAGCACAAAGGACCATCCCCTCGCTCACTCCAAACTGCATCTTTCGCGGCTGCCCACAAACAGAAGTTAATATTTGCGCTTGACAACAACAGGAGGGAGAAGAACAAGAAGAAAAAAGCAAATGAAGGAGAAGAATGTACAAGGTCATGAAAACAAGAAAACAGGAACAAGTACCTTGAGATTGGCAACGTATAAGGTCTTAAGACCAAGTAGCTGCTTTGGGTCGTAGGCCTTTTTAATGCCAGCGAATACAGTCCTGTACCGAGACACAGCCTTCTCGCTTTTTTGGTCCTCATCTTCCTCGTCCTCTTCCTCTTCCGTTCTGGAAGGGTTGGGAGGCGTGGAGGGCTCTGCACTTTTCGCGGGAGGAGGGACCTCCTGGGGGGTGCTGGTGGCAGAGGATGTGGTGGTGGTGTCGGTGGCGGTGGTTTGAGGGGAAGAGGAGGGTGCAGTGGAGCTCAAACTTGGCTCGCCGGCGGTGGTGCTCTGGGTAGGCTCTGTGGCGGGACCCGTTGCGGAAGGAGAAGGAGAGGAAGCGGTGGCGGTTGGTTCTTTGTGCGAGCTTAAGGGAGGAAGACCGCCAACATCCAGCGTAAGTTTGAGGAGTTTGTCGGCTCCGGGCACCTGCTGGGCATCCACGATGGTAGCCACGCGTATATCTAGCTTTTCGAGGTCGGCCAACGTGATCTCCTCCTTTGGTGGGAGGAGGTTGTGCGCGCCCAGCGGCTCGTCTCCCGAAGTGAAGGAGGAGTACTGGCGTAGGGGTCTGTGTTGCCGAGGCGAAGGCTGGTTGTGGTGGGAGCAGAAGGAAGCAACAGTGGAGGAAATGGAGGGTCTGGCCAACAACAGGAAAGAGGAGAAGGAGGGCGAGCCGTCGAAGGAGGCTTTATGGGCAGGCGCCGTGCCGTTTGGTGTGTGAAGAAGCGGCCTTCCGCTCGACAACAACCTGCAACAGGGACCCCCTATTCGTGCTGCTGCCTCTGCCGGCAGGCGGCTGGTGGTGATGCCTAAACGCAGCGCCATGTCCTTCTTCATTGGCCGCTAAATGATTTGAGAAAAAAAAGCTTTACCTTGGTGTTAGTAGAGGAGGCAGAAAATAAAGGAGAAGGAAAAGGGAGGGGTTAAAGACATACGGAGAAGAGGAGGCGGTGGAGGGAGAAGTGCTTGCAAGCAACGAAAGGCCTTCCTCTCTTCTCTCTCTGCTCTTTTTGTTTTTATTTTTATTTATTTATTTATTTTTTTTTGGGAGCAACAGCTGAACACAACTTCTTCCCTTGAGCTGCACCATCTCTGAACATATCCAATAAAATAAAAAAAATAAAAAATAAAAAATAAAAAAAAGAAATAAGAGCACAAGGAATGGCGAGAAGAAGAACAGCCAGGCACAAGGCAAGCTAAAGTGCTCTTTTTTTGACAAAAAAACAAAACCATACACATGGCTCGGTAGATAGATAGATAAATAGAGGGGTGGGGTGGGGTGGGTGCTGTTGTTACAAAGAGAGAGAGAGAGAGAGAGAGAGAGAGAGAGAAACAAACACCAAAAGAAAGTGTCTGTCTGTGCGGTCAGTCCTGTGGCTGAGCCTCATTGCGCAAAGGGGTGGTGGCAAGGCTGGACCCTCTTGACCGCGTTCTCTTGGCGAGTCTCTTGGGGGTGGTGGTGGCGGCGGCGGCGGAGGTTCGGGAGGAGGTGGACTTACGGCTGGCTGTGCGTTTGGGCGTGGCGGAGCTCCGTCGTGGCGTGCTGTTGGGGGTCTCCTCTTCACCTTCTTCTTTGTTGGTGGTCTTTCTTCTTTTGGCGGGTGTTGTCGTTTTACTTCCATTTGCGGTGGGCTCTGTGGATTCATCTGGATAAGCAGAGCCGCAGCGAAGGTAGTGAGAAGAAGAAAGAAGAATACAAAAAAACAAAGGGGTCCGTACCGCTGCGGTTCTTGCGCTTATGAGGTGTTGTGTTAGCAGAAGAGGAAGGCTGGTGGCTTTGGTTCCAGCTGGCAAGGATATTGCTGCTAAGGGTTTGCTTGGTGCCAGAAGCAGAGAGGCCATGATCGCTGCAGTATTCCTTGAGGATAACGCTCTTAAAGCGCAACAGCTGGTTCAAAGAAAGGCCGGGAGTTATGTCCTGCACAGTCTCGTAGGATGCCGCTTTGCTGCGGCTGCGAGTGGGAGTGCCTGTGACTTCCTCTTTCTCCTCTTCAACTTCCATATCTTTGTCATTTGGGGTTGCTTTGTTGTTGCGACGCCGCCGGTTGTTCTTGTCCCTCTCCTTTGCTTCCAACTCTTCTCCAACCGGTGAGGCTATGACGTTCATAACCTCTTCAGCATCATCCTCATCTTCAATTTCTTCTTCTTGTTCTTCTTCTCGTTGTTGTTTTTCTTTTTGGCGGTGCTTTCCGTTGGTAGCGGAGAAGGCGGTGGTCGTAGTCTGCTGGTCTGCAGCTGGTTCTGCCTCTGAGGTAGACTCGTAGAAAGTTGGCAGATCGAAGACGTAAACCACGAGCCGCTCCACAAGATCGCGCTTTCTATCCTTGTCGCCAACTTCGAGGCCCCAATGGTCGTGCAACTCCTTCAGCAATGCCACGGTCTGGGCGTTGAGCAAGCCCTCCCAGCCAAGCAACAGCACCTCGTCTTGTACCTGACGGCAAAGCTCTTCCCGAGGTTTGTCCTTTGCGTCAATGCCTAACTCCACGCAGCTGAGCTCTAGCGGTGCCGCCTCCCTTTCCTCCTCTTCCTCGTCTTCTTCTTCTCCCTGTGTTGGGGCTTCTTCCCAGAGCCGGTTAAGCCCTTCTGTTTTGAGGTGTTCAAACAGCATGTGCCGGACTTGTTCCGGACTGGCCGCGCGGTGGTGGTCCAGCTCCTTCGAGTCTACTTGCGCTTTCTCCGCCGCCAACAGGGAGGGAAAGGTCTGCGGCACCTGTTTGATGCGCAGCGCGGCGCACCACTTCTCCACCGTTCTGAACGTCAGCTGCGCGATGAAAAGCTTAAGGCCCACGCCGAGCGTCTCCTCCCCCACCTTCTCCACCAGCTCCTTCTTGCCACGAAACCCGCTAATCTCCTGCTGGGTGAACAGCGTCCGCGAGGCCTGCAGCATGGATTTCAAGAACACGGCCGGGACGGCGTCGCAGGCCTCCCGCACCTTTTCCACTTCTAGTCGTGCAGCAACCTCCATACTTTCTCTCTCTGTGGTGCGTGTGTGTGCGTTAGTTCTCAGGATGGCGGAAGCGGTTGGGCGGCGGCAAGCAAAGGTTAACGGCCAAGGTGGGGCTTGTTGTTAGGGCTCTCCTCTTCGTGGTCGCTTCTCTTCTCTCTGTGCTTCTTCCCTGGCTATCTGATATTCTTTTCCTGAGGGGTCCACGCGATTTTTGTCCGTTATTGTCTATTTGGTCACGTCGTCCTGGAAATAGAAAGGCCGAATCCCTAATGACGTGGCACTTAATCGTGTCGTCCTGAAATGATGCTTAAGAGGTGGTCGGAGGTTGTTTTTTTGCATCAAAGAAGAGATAAAGTAAGCATCCCAAGATTTCTTCTCAAAAACAAAATAGAAATGAAGTTCAAAATAGTTTATTTACAGCTGAACCCATATGGATCAAGAAGGGCTCAAACTTTTGCAGCCTTCACCAAGAGCTGGTGGACCACAGGGAAATTGGGAAGGAGATAGAGCAGAAGAGCAAAGACTGCCAGCTCTCACCTTATCCACCGTTAAAACTGCCCAAATTGCCGTGATGCCGTTGGAAATGGCAGTAGGAAGAGCAACGATGATGTGCTGTCGTGAAGCTGCTGGCAGCAGTAGCAATATAACAGGAAGTGTGATGCATACGCGCCCTTTTTATCAAGACGACACGACCTCTACTTATGATCCGAGCAGGCCCAAAGAAAGATACAAAACCATGTCGCCGTCAGCACCCATACAAAACGTATTCCCTCTGCTCGACAAAAAAAATCCCCTTGATCTGTACAAAAGCAGAAAAACACACGTAGATCAAAAATTAAATGGCCGCCCTTTCGGGGCTTTTTTGCCTGCAGCAAGCCAACAGTGCAAAATGAAGGGGAAGCAAGCGCTCGGTTCGTCTTTGAAGCAACAGCCACAGCCAACCTTTTTATTTTATTTTTCCTCTTCTAAACACAAACAACCTCTACACTCGTCACCGAAGTGGTTAAGCAATGCCAACCATGACAAAGGCCCAGTGGCAATCGGGATGGTGGCGCGACTCGGACGGAGAGAGGGTCCGGTTGCCTCACCCAGGTCCCGTTCGCTACGAAAATTCTTTCTACTACCAGAGCGACAGTTACGCCTGGGCCAGCGGCCACAAGCGTTTCCAGTGTATCCAGTGCCACAATGCTATCGAACCTAACTCGCTCTACTCCTTGGCCAACCTCGTGGTGGATGATTGTATGGACGAGTGGGTGAAGTACTATGGACCCATAGTGGGAGACTGGACCGAGACGGTACACCTCGGCTGCCTTCACCATAAGAAGACCGAGGAGGACGTGCTTGTCAAACAGAAGCAGATACCCCATGAGATGATAGGTTGGGGCGAGCTGCCCAGGGCTGAGAGGGAGAGGATCCTGCAGTTGACTGGTATTCCTGTCACAAAGGACCTGCTGAAACAAACCGTGCCGGTCTTCCGTGGTTCGTTCCCCTCTGAGGGAGTCACTCTGCTCTTCTGCTCTCTGCTTCTCCTCTCTTTTCGCTCTATCATGTAAGAGCAAATGCAACGCATTACTGACTGTTGCAACCTGAGCAGGAATGCGTTGCATTTTTGTGGGCATATTTGAGGGTAACTCCAAGGGCACCTTAGCATCGGCGATTGAGGCTCGTGGTGGCCTGGTGCTGGCCGCAGTGAACAAGAGCAACAAACCCACCCACATTGTGCTGGGTAAAGATGGCGTTACATCGCATGGCCAGAAGGCTGGTCGCAGCTCCAAGAAGTACAAGGACGCCATGAAAGCAAGACCGAAGCCTCAAGTTGTGGACCCTGCATTCATACATGCCGCAATCGCCAAGGGAAACAACATTTTCGAACAAGAAAAAGAAGAAGAGGAAGAGGAAGAGGAAAAGGAAGAAGAGGAAAAGAAGGCAGAGGAAGAGAAAAAGGAGGAAGCGGAAGAGGAAGTGGAAGAGGAAGCGGAAGAGGAAGCGGAGGAAGCGGAGAAGGTGGATACAGGAAGCAGCAAAAAGAGAAAACGGAGTGCAAGAGGAGGAGAGCAAGGGAATAATGGCAAACAAAAGGCAACAAGAAGCACCACAAAGAGGTCGAAAACAGCAACCACGGGCAAAAGCAAGTACAAGCGAGCAACCTTGGAGAGTAAGAAGAGGGCAGAGCTGCAGGCCCTGTGCAAGAAGCACAGCCTTCGTGCCAATGTGAGCAATGTCCAAATGATAACTGCCCTCTTGGCACTCGACAGTTAGAGAAACTTCGCGTCTCGTTTTTTCCTCCATTCTTTCACATTCTGTTCTTTCACATTTTTTTTCTTGTTTATCTCTTTGATAAGCAGCAGCAGCAGTAACAGCAAAGCCCCATCAACTGTATACAAATGTTCGCCGTGACCTGAAGCCAACGTCCCTGCCGTTGCATCTCATAGCATCAGGTGGTGATCTCTGCAGAGATCTGAAATGTCGACAAAATTCTTGGTTGCCTCTATCTATTATAGTTAATTACATCCTATTAGGTTATTTTGTTCGCAAGAAGAAAGAGAGAAGGAAGACTCTCTGCCAAAGCACACACAGCTGAAGTGGTCCCTCTCGCCACCCTACCGAAGCCGTCTTACTTACCATTGCCAAGAAACAAAAAACAAAAAAAATGATGCGTGAGGTTTGCATGACAGCTGGAAGGCTTTTGAGTGTTTGCGGATACTTTTCTAATGTGTTTTGAGGATGATTATCTTCTTTTGTTTGTTTTTTAGAGCGGAGAGGACCTGCAAAGCTTTTGCGACAAGCTGCTGGAGAGGTATGTGTGTATGCTCATTGTGTAAACCTTTTGTGGGCAGGTGACAAACAAACGTTCCCTCTCCAGGATAGGAGGCTTGGAAGCTATCTTGGTGACGGACACCTACGGCGTGCCCCTTATCTCTGGTACGTGCTTTTGCGTGGGAGTGTGTGTTGCCATTACCCGTTATTGTGTGTTTCAACCCCTTTTCGGCTCGCCTAACTTGCCCCTTTTTTTCTCCTCTTCCAAAACACATCGTATGGTAACAGCTTCACGAACAGAAGAACGCGAGAAGACAGGAAGCGCCTTGGCTGCTACCTTCTCGGTTGCCACTGAACAGGTACTGTCGTTTTCGGTCTTCTGGAGTCTCTCATTCTCTTCTTCTCTCTCCTCTCTCTCTCTCTTCTCTCTCTCTCTCTCTCTCTCTCTCTCTCTCTCTCTCTCTCTCTCTCCCTCTCTCTTTCTTTGCTCTCCTTTCTTCATTCCTCTCCCTTCTCTCCTCTGCTTCCACTCTCTTCCTTCGACTCGTCTACTCCATCGTGTATGCTTAGGCTGATGTGGGCTTCGTGGATCAACTAAAAAGGCTGGCAAGCTCAAAATGGGGAAGAACACTACGCTATTGAGCTTCTATTCAGACCTTCTCGTGTTTCAACTGAACCTTGCTCCTCTCGTCATCACCATGCTTGGGGAGGAAAACACAAACGCTGGGCTGCTTCTTGGCCTTGTTCCCGAGCTGAAGACGGTGTTCCAGCCTCTGCGCAAGTCCGTTAGTCAGGTGGACCGAGAAATGAGCTAGCCTCCTCCTCCTCCTTTTTGTATTGCCGGCATGCTTCTCCATGATCCGTCCCTTCATCTTCCCTTCTCTTCCCTTCTCCCATGTGCACCGCAACTCTCGTTGTGGCTGCCCATGCTAAGCAACAGTAAAACAGACGTGTTAACAACCTAGTTGTGTGACGGTCTCCCGTTGATAGCGCGAGAGAGAGAGAGAGAGAGAAGAGAGAAGAGAGAAGAGAGAGAAGTGCTAGGAGGAGGAGAAAAAAGAGAACAGCGGAGGCTTCTCTCTCGTTTCACACCGAAATTTAAGCGAGAAAGTCACTGCAGTTGCCAACGGGCAGAGGAGAGAAGGAAAGAAAGAAAGAACAAGAGAAGGAGAGGGAGAAGAGTTCGTGGAGCGCGCCAAAATGGGGCGACAGCACGTAGCCGCAGCCTTTCTTTTGGGCACGCTGTACGTCTACACAGTGGTGGGAGTGTGCATAATCCCGATGTGGGGCACAAGGAGCCCCGGCAGCATTACCGCGTTTTGCTTGGTGGGCGTCTACGTCTTGTGGTTCCTATCCTGCTATCTGCGGGCTGTTTTCACGAAGCCTGGTCACCCTTCGCCCAAGTGGAAGGTTTGATTAACCGTACGCTGCTTTGCGCTCCCGTTGGCAGAGAGAAAAACTTAATGGCCATTCCCTTTCTCTTCTTCCCTCTCCCAACAGCACCGCCCTCATGTTTTCGTTAGCAACATTAGCCAGCGCAAGAAGAAAGCTCAAAAAGAAGCACAAGGCAGCCCCGCCACTAGCTTAATAGACGAACCGCCTTCTGCTCTCCCTTCTGCCCCAATCTCAAAGGCAGAACCAGCAGCACCCGCACAGATGGTGACAGGCTTCATGCAAAAGGACGGACCAAGCACCTACAGTGAAAGTGAACTAGAGGCCTGCGAAGCTCAACCCTTGCTCCACAACCAATATGAACGTGTTGCCAATGCAGAAACCACGGAACCAGCGGAGGTCAGAGAACCGCCTGATTGTGAACGTGTGGAAGCAGAAACAGAATGGCCTTATTGCAGCATATGTAGTGTTTATAAGCCCGTTAGGACACATCACTGCAAGTATGTATCACACTGTGCAGAGTGCACCTACTTGCAAAGCTCTAACTTCCATGCTTTTCCTGCCACAGACGATGCAATCGGTGCACATTAAAAATGGACCACCATTGGTAAGTACACTGTTGTTATCAAAAGGTTCCTCTTCCAAGCAACTAATGACTTCACCAGCTTTTGGATAAACAACTGTGTAGGATTCTATAATCACAAATTCTTTTTCCAAGCTCTTTGTCTTGGCTTTTTTGGCTGTATTGCAACCCTATGTTTCCTCACTGCCCGTATTGGTCTCTTACCATTTAGTATTCAACTGCTACAACACCACAACGCCAAGGAAATTACCCATTTAATTTTATTTTGCTTAAGTGGCGTTGGTGCTTTGGTTCAGTCATTTACTCTTGGTTCTATGTTTTTCTTTCATGTGCGCCTGATTCTTCACAACAGAACACACATAGAACATCATTGTTGTAAGGTACTTATTTGACTTTTACAATTACACCAAATCTTATTGTCATTTTATTTCTATTTTGCAGGGACAAAACCAAGATTGTAACTTTGATCAAGGTGTAAAATATAATGTCAAAGACCTAATGGGCTCTAACTTGTTATATTGGATTTGTCCTTTACAATACAAGCCCTTTGTTAATAGTGAAGGAGATAACTATATTCCTATTTATTATGTACAGCATAATTATGAGTTATCTATAAACTTTTGATTTTTTATTTTATAACTCCAAAAATTGTACTTTGTCTAGGTATTGCATTTTTTCTTTAGTTGTTTTTATAAAGGTTTGTTTTCTTTTTTTTTTCAAATACTATTGGAAAACTCCAACATAGTGGCTCTTCTTTTCTTTCTTCAAACTTTCTTCTTGTTGTCAATCTTTTTTTTCTCCTTTTTTAAGTTTCTTTTCATCATCTTCTCTGTTATACTTTGTCATTTTAGGAATCTTTTTTCTACCTTTAATATCATCTCTCCTTGTTTTTTCTTTTTTTCAAGCCAACACAACACAAAATACTTTCACTTCTCTTGTTTATTAAGTCCAGGTCTTGTACTTATTTGTCTTTACAATCATTCCTGTTCTTATTTTACAACAATACAAAGTCTTATAACAAAAACAAAAAGCATTAAATATTATTATATTTAATCTTTATGAATATGTTCAGAACTTTTAAACAAAAAAAGTGTATACAAACTAACACATATAATAGTTTGAATAATATACCAGCTTAATGCAATTGATCCAATATTGTTAGTTGACACTAATATCAAATGTGTATATATTATAATAAACACAATTCCATAATAATGTATTTGTTCACTAATATTAAAATATGTAAAAAAAGTAGTTGAATCACTTGAAACAATATCCTAAAATTAACATTATTAGTAAATATTTAAAGGTTTATAATAAAATAAAAACAAACCTGATCACTTTCCCATAATGAAGATATTGTTAATGGTAAAGTGAAAATTGTTATAATAGCTAATAAAACAGAAAAAATGAAATCTAAAGTAAACAAATAACTATTAAAAATAAAGTTAATAATTAACAAATAAAAAATATATAGAAAATAAAAATAAAATACCTTGAATCAAACTCAAAAGGAGTTATTGTTGATATGTTATTTGTTAAAGCAGCATTTCGTGTAGTATAAATAACAAACAAACTTATAATAGCAATATCTGAAATAATTCCTTCTTCAATACAGATATTTAAAATAATTAGGACTATTAAAATTGTACAAGTTACTGATAAATAACTAATTAATTAGTTATTAGTAATGTTAGAATAAATATGTAAATTAAAAAAAATGACTAGTCAATACCTTGCAAATGCTATACTAAGTTCACCTTGAAAAAGTATTGTTACCCAGTATATAGCAACAATAAAGCAAGTTAAAGTAATAGCACTTAATATAGACTAAAAATAAAAATCAATATTTAAATAACAACATTTTAAAAAAACTGATTTTACCTTCATCAAAGTAGGGTTTTCTTCTATTTTACTGCTTATAACTTGATTAAATAATGCCACAATACAAACAACTTGAACTGATTCCAGCAATAATACAGCAGGGCCTATATAAAATATAAGTACACTATGTATGTTCAAGTTCAAAACAAAAAGTACCAGCATAATGCAAGGAATAATGGTATGCGATTTCCAGCCAGAGTGGAAGGTATGGTTGTACAAAAAACAACAAGGCAAAGAGTGTAAGACCTTCCAAGAGCCACAATAATGGTTTCTGTAACCATTGCTTTAGAAGAAGTTTGCAAAAATATTTAAAAAGTACACACCACATTAACCATGAGGCTGGGGATGAGCCGTTTGATCAACGCTACAATGGCATGAAACAAACAAAAGATCAAAGATAACCGCAGGGTCAAGTGAAAGCTCCACGCCAACGCCACAGGCAGCACAACCAACGGGAGCGTAAACAAGAACGTTTGGATGACAAGATCCACTACACTGTCACAGAGGAACATGGCGAAGCTCCTGACGGCTAATCTGGCTTTGACACAACGAGTAGTAGAGGCGAGGCTGGCTTTTTTCTTCGAGTGCTTTGCTTCTTTCTTTTTTTTTTTTTTTGGCGCGAAAGCTGCTTGTCGACAATAAAGGTTTTGGAGCACGAAAAAATTCTTGGAAGACTTTTAAACGAAGTAGTGATCTGTTTGCAACAGCAAGTCTTGTGATTAAGTCTGTTACAGCCAGACGAGAATGCGACGTAGCAACGCTCCTTCACAGAGAAAACGTTTTGTGAGCCCGTTGGTGCAACGAAAGGACCCTGGTACATCACCACCAAGAAATGGTGAGAAGAAAGAAGAGGCGGAGCCTGCTGCACCGGTTGCTCCGAAACTGCAGAACGCAACCCCTTCAGGTCCAAGTGGAAGCGGTGCCAAGACAAAATCCAGCAATGGCTTCAAGGCCCCTTGTGTTGAGAAGGTGATTCCTGTGGCCAGCGAGCCGACGCACCAAGCGCCGCGCTTCTTCCGGGTGATGTGGTATCCTTTGGCCAAAGCTAAAACGAAGAACAAGCCCAAGAATGACGGTACTTGTGCTTGTTGAAAGAAGTTACTTCATAGGAGAGTTCTTTTGACGAGTAAGCTGTTCTCCATCACCAGGTATTCTTATTATTAGGGACGGAAACCGTGCAACACTGAAGGACATGCAAGACAAGGAAATTGGCCGGACGGTGTCCTACAGTGAAAAGACCCTCTCGGAGCTGCAGAATGGGAACACACTAAGCTTCTCGGGCAAAGAGATGGAGGTATGTTGCTACCTTCTCGTACGACTTTTTGTTTCTATTCTGCTGGCCGTTCGCCTTTGTCTTGTTCTGGTTTCGTTTGTTGAAAGGATATGGTTGTTTAACGTTGTTATGAAGATACTGGAGGTGCTGGCTGCTGACACGTACACGAGCGGTGCTGTGTTCGTTGAGGATAGCACAACTAATGGTTTGTTGTGTTGCACTTTTCGTTGCTAGCTTAACCCTTACATATTCACAAGCAGTCTCTGCGCCCCGTAACCCGCTGGCCACACCTCAAGCCAAGTTCAAGCGCCACTTTAATGGACGACAAGCACCCAAGTTGCCAAAGCAAGCAAAGCATTCTCCGGACACTGAAGGTGCAATCGTATTATATAAGCCCAGCACTGCTGCTGATTCTTGGTAAGAAATATCTCGTTTTCTCTACTCTCTATGACTCCTTTTTGTCAACTCATTTTTGCTATCCAGTGGTCGTGAGCTTGTTGCAGTAGTTGTAGATCCATATTTAGGAAAGTACGTCTCCCTCTTTCCTTTATCGAAGGCTTCCTTTGCAACTCACATCCATGCAGTGTGTTACAGCCTCACCAGGTTGAAGGAGTGCGATTTATGTATGACTGTGTCATGGGCAACCGTGGAGCAGGGTTAGGGTGCATTCTTGCAGACGAAATGTTTGTGAAATCTCTGATCTTATCCTTGCTATTGGCTTCTAACCCGTGGGATCAGGGGGCTGGGTAAAACGCTTCAAGCGCTCACTCTTATCTGGACCCTCTTAAAGCAAGGACCCCATGGTACGCCTGTTACTAAAAAAGCAATAGTGGTTACTCCCACATCTTTGACCAAGGTAAGAGTTTTTGTGCTTCGACGTAAACATGAATTCATTTCTCTTTTTGTTTTGTTTTTGTTTTGTTTTGTTTGTATATTTGTGATCGTAGAATTGGAGAGACGAAGTAGTAAAATGGCTTGGGTCAGCTCGTTTGGTCCCAATTACTATCGGGCAAGCTGATCCAGAAAACGGAACAAAGCTCAAGACCTTTTATAATTCCCCACATTCTCCGCTCTTAATCATTTCCTATGACCAGTTTCGCATCAACCACGAAGACATAGTCACCTCTACTGCTGATAAAGTTGACCTTGTCATTTGCGATGAGGTTCTATTCTACTGCTATTTATTTATTTTGAGTGTCTTACCACATTACTTTTAGGGGCACCGGTTAAAGAACTCAGGTGCAAAGATAACAAAGGCCCTTAGCTCTTTGTCCACAAGGCGGCGGATTATTATCACGGGAACACCGATTCAGGTTTCAAATCAAGTCTTATACCTAACCTCCATTGCACTAACGGGCAATTTATGTTTCACATAGAATGATTTGGACGAATTCTTCGCAATGGTCAACTTTTGTAACCCAGGGTTTATGGATTACCGCAAATTCAAAGACGTATTCGTGGGACCTATCCTTACAGGCCGTGATTCCTCAGCAACACCTGAGCAAAAGCTGGAATCTGAAAGCCGTTCAAAAGCTGTACTTTCACCTCACTTGCATGGAAGCAATTTTTTGTAACTGGCTAATATCTTTCCTCTCCTCTTCTCCTTCTTAAGCTCATGGAGCGCACCGAACAATTTATAATTCGGAGGACAAAAGCACTTTTGCAGACAATGCTTCCTCCCCGAGGTGAGTATCCCCGTTCAAATTAGGCGCAGCGGTTTTTTTCTTACTTGCCTATAGTGGAAGAAATAGTATTTTGCCGCCTTTCCCCTTTACAAGCCGTGTTGTACAAGCATTTTTTGCGATCGAATGCTGTGAGTGCTATCCTGCGCTCTGAGAAATCTGCACTTGCATTGTCCTGTATTATGTCTTTACGCAAGCTTTGTAATCATCCAGAATTGATTTACAAATACTGTGAGGTATGTGGGTGGTTTTGTTTTATTTGGTTCCTTCTATTTTTTAAAAAAAACAATCCCCTCAAAGGGCCAAAGAAATGAAGAAAATCAGAATGGATTTGACAAGGCCTTAGAACTTTTCCCCTCTGATTTCAATCCTGAAGCGTATCAAAAAGTCCACTCGGGCAAAGTCCATGCCGTTGATAGTTTGCTTCATGCTCTTAAGGATACCACATCTGACCGAGTGGTCATTGTTTCCAATTTTACACAAGTACTTTGCCTTTGTTTGTTTGTTATTCTTTTGCTAGTCAATTGACTTCGTTTCACATCACAAGACCTTGAATGTTTTAGAGAAGATGTGCATCCACAACAAATGGAATTACTTGCGAATGGACGGAAAGACTCCAAATGAGGCACGCCAGAAACTGATAGATTTGTTTAACGATCAGACGAGTGATTACTGTACTTTTGTCAACTCCTTGCCCAAGCTGAATCCATTCTAATGTGCTTCTAGTTGTGTTCTTGCTCAGCAGCAAAGCTGGTAACGTCGGTTTTAATCTTGTTGGTTCCAACAGGATGGTTTTATTCGATCCAGATTGGTATGAATTGGCTGGCAACGAAGTCATTGTATTTCTTACTCACCACATTCTACAGGAACCCTGCAAACGATCAACAGGCGATGGGGCGAGTATGGCGCTTCGGACAAAAGAGACAAGTTTGGATCTATCGATTATTGTCGTATCTTTTTTTGTTTTTGTTTTTGTTGTTGTTGTTTTAGCTCGTTCAATTTGCTTTCTATTCCGATGTTTCCCTTTATCATGTCTTTTTATAATATCTTGCCACGGCTGATTAGCACAGGGACCATCGAAGGTAGGAAGCAGATGAGCTCCCTTCTTATTTATCATTGACTAATGGTGATACAACAGAAAAAATCTTTCAAAGACAACTCGCAAAGGAAGGACTTTCTGAAGCAGTGGTAGATGCTGGACTTGCGGGCAATGCTTCCCGAACTCGTTTTTCAAAAGAGGAACTCAAGGACATATTTTCCTACTGCGAGGACACCATATGTGATACACATGAGATGTTTGGTTGTGAATGCATGGTATGACATCTATGCTTCTCTCCTTCTCTCTTCTTACCTATCCTCAACAAACCAGATACAGTCTCTCCTTCTCTACTCTCTTTTTCTCTCTCTATTCTTGCTTATGTGCCTTATCTTTGATAGAGCAACACTCAAAAGAGTAGGTCTCGCGTTGGCAAGCGGAAGGTACCCTTCCTTTACATTATTATGCATTCTTGGTTTCTCACCGCGGTTGGTTACAGGTGGCAGAACTTAGCATGGAAACAGTTGCTTTGTGGAATCACAAGCTGGACCCAGCGACATTCTTGGTATGATGTTCTTTCAAACATTGGCGCAAAACTGACATTCCCAACACTGTGTTAGGACCCGGTTCTCAAGCAAGCTGGCACCGACGAGCATGTTGGCCATGTTATAAGTTTCCTCTTTGAGAAAGTTTCAGGAGAGGCAACGGACAAAGGCGTGTCAAAGGAAAGAGTGGCTAAATCCGAGGCATGTTCATCTGCATGTGTCACCAAAAGAAGAAGGATTGCTTGCAAGGAGGAAGATGAAGAGGAAGAGGAAGAGGAAGAGGAAGAGGAAGCAGAAGAAGAGGGAGAGGGAGAGGGAGAGGAAATAGAAGAGGAAGACATGGAGGAAGAGGATAGAAAAGGAAAACGAGTGGTCTGAAACACTTTATTGAAAGATTGTAAATATTCCCAAAGAAAAAACTCAGCGATTTCTCCGTGCTTTGAGGAACCGTCTCCCCTGTTGTTGTTTAGGGGCAGCACCAATAGTAAAGCCGCCGCCAGCAGGGGCTGCGCCACCTGCGCCGCCGCCAGCAGGGAGACCGCCAAATGCAGGGGGGTTAGCGCCAAAGACGCTGGCGGGAGTTTGGCCAAAAGCACCTGCGGAGAAACCTCCCCCGCCGGAGGAAAAGATAGAGGGAGTGCCGGAGGAAGCCCCAAAGGGAGGGGCAGCGGAGAGAGGGGCAGCTGCACTGCTTGCACCAAAAGTGAAGGGGGTGCTGCTTGTTGCTGGTGCGTTTGCGGTAAAGGGACTCGCCGCTGTTGTGCCAAAGCCAGAAAAGGGGGTCGTTGACGTGGAAAAACTTGGGGTGGAGGTTGTGGAGGAGGGTGTACCCCCAAAAATAGAACCAGAAGAGGTCAAGGGTGCCGAAGAGGTTGCCCCGTTTCCAAAAGCAGCGATGCCATTGTTGGCAAAGCCAGTAAAGGATGTGGCAGAAGAGGAGCTATTGAATGTAAAACTGCTGCTGGGTCGAGAGTCTGCAAAGTTAAATTCTGTCTGCTCGTGGCCACCGCCAGAAGAGTCATCCATGTCAACCATACTGAATTCGCCCGTTCCATTTTCCTGCCATACAGAGTTAGTGTTGTTTTCCAACACTTTTTCTATGAAAGGGAAACGTACTTTCTTGTCTTGAGTGGGTTCAGATGAAGCCCCGAATGTAAACACCTTTTTGGAGGACGAGAGAGGCGGTATGGGTGTAGCTGCTGAAGACGTGCTCAAGGTTCCAGAAAAGAGGGTGCTGGCTGGTTTCTTTTCGGTTTCTTTGGCTTGAGTGCTACCGAAGGTAAAGACGGGTTTCGTTGATGAGGTACTTGGTGCCAAGATGGATGAGGAAGCGCCTTTGGTTTCTCCCAGGTTGAAAAAGCTCGCAGTAAACCCTTGCGGCTGCTCTTTGGAGCCATTTTGCTTTTCCTTCTGCGCCGGTTCTGCTTCCTTAGGAGCTTCCGCAGGCTTGGAGGCTTGTAATGTTGTTGGTGTGGACCCAAAAAAGAGAGAGGAGCTTGCTGGAACGCCGTCGGCTTTAGTCTGCGTTGTTGATTCGCTAGTTTGTTTTGCGTCGCTTGACGCAGAAGGAGATTTGCCAAAGGAGAAAAGGGAAGGGGTGGTGCTAAGAGAAGGGGTCGAGAAGAGAGAAGGTACTTTCTTTTCTTCCTTTTGCGGTTGGGCTTTTTCGCCAACAGTGATCGACGTTGGTGAAGCAGATGACTCTACAGAAGGAGCGGCGGTGGAAGGGGTGGCCAAGGATCCAAACGTAAAGTTGGGTTTGGGCTGAGTAGCTGGAACCGCTTCCTTCTGGGAGGTGATTCCTGAGCTCTTAGTTTCGGAGCTGGTTTGTAGTGGGCTTTTGCTTAATGACAAGACGTTGTCGGATGAAGCTGAGCTGTCGGTTGTTGTTGCGGCGGTTGTTGAAAAATTGAATACAGACTTGAATGAAGTGGTAGGCGATTGCTTGGTTGCACCGTCCTCCGGTTGCTTGGTTGTAACATCACCCACAGATGATTTGGGAGAAGAGGGTTGTCCAGACGGAGGTTTGTTTGCGGTCTCTGTGCTGGTGTTGGAAATCGGAATAAATGGGCTCGTTTTGGGTGCTTGACCCTCTTCCGTCTTATTTGCCGACGTTTTGTTTGACATATCAAAGGCAGAGAAAGGTGTGGAGGAACTGGCAGAAAAGCTAAATAAGGAGGTAGAAGGAGCTTGGCTAGTAGAGAATTGGAACGAAGAAGTATTGGTCTTGAGGGTGGTAGAAGCGTCAGATTCGAGGGCCGGGTTGCGCTCTGATTTGGTTTCTTTAGCGGCACTCTCATCAACAGGCGCGGTCTTGGTTTCCGAGAACTTGAAAAATGAAGAAGAGCTTGTGGGTTTTTTCTCCTCGTCCACGCTTTTGAATCTCATATCTTGTTTTTCGTTTTCTTGCTCCTTTTCTGTCGTCCGGAATTGCGTATCTCCCAGTGGCACTGCTTTAGTTTTGCCCTTTTCCTCTTGATCTTCAGAGCCTTTGTCTTCCGTTACTTCTTCTTCCTCTTCTGCTTCTTGTTCTTCTTCCTCTTCCTCTTGTTGTTCCTCTTCTGCTTCTTGTACTTCTTCCTCTTCAATTCCTTCCTGATCTTCTTCCAGGTCCTCTTGTTCTTCTTCTTCTTTTTCTTTTGTTGTTGCTACACTCGTGCGAGCATTACTGGAGAGAGCGAAAATGGAAGGTTTATGTTGTCCGTTGGCAGTAATGCTTGGGCGAGATGACGGCATTATTTGTGCTGTTTGGTCCTCAAAAGCGTTTTGCGTCCTTCTTCGTTTGCCGCTAGTAGATCTTGGAGGACCGTAATCACGCGTGAGAGAGGTTGTCGGAGGAGGTTTTGTGGCTTCCTCTTCCACTTCTTCATCTTGCTCTTCTTTTTCTTCATCCAAATGATCAGCGTGGCCCGACCATTCTTCATGTTGGGTATCGCTATACTCGTCTTCTTCGAAGACCTCCCCGAAATTGTAAGGACGCTTTCTAACGGTACGTGTGGAAGCAGTGGCGCCAAAGTCCTTTGCGGATTTTCGCTTGTAAAGCGGGGAAGATAACTGGTCCAGCGTGTCCAGGATCATTTGGGCAGTGAGGCTGGTGGGAGAAGGGTTGTACTCGGAGGTTGTTGGTGTTGTTTTGCTGACGGCACGGCGTGGCGCAGCCGCTGCGTAGGAGGCTTCAGCGCGGTTCACGCTCTGCCTTTTGCCGATCCTGGGGAGTGCAACGATCGACGGGGTATCTCTCCGCCTTGCTCCTCTTGGCAGTGCCGGAGTAGCTCGTCTCAAACGCTTCCTGGAAGGCTGATCCACCTCCTCCTCCTCCCCGACTTCCTCGGAGAGGGGGAGACTTGCTCGGCTGCTCCTCGGCTGCGGCGTTCTGATCGCGGAAGAGGCGTTTCTGTATGAGGCAGCAGCGGGACTGGCTGCCCCGCCATAAGACGGCAAAGTAGAGGGAGTATAGCTTCCGATCGGTGTCTTGCTTACTCTTCTGTGGAGACGAGCAGCACGGGCGCTGGAGGAAGAGGGCGTGGCCGCTGCCCTGTTGCCCATGAAGGACCGCACCACTTGGGTAGGTGAGGGGCGAAGCCGACCGCCAGCGCCCTCACCG
Organism: Balamuthia mandrillaris; assembly: GCA_031835245.1. Lineage (NCBI taxonomy): Eukaryota > Discosea > Longamoebia > Balamuthiidae > Balamuthia > Balamuthia mandrillaris. Next base: position 87,351 of record JAVKOQ010000192.1, read on the forward strand.
CCAGCAGGAGTCTTGATGCGATACAGGGGTGCAGGACCCTGCCTAACATTCTGCCGCAGTGCTTGCACGTAGTCCCTAAACTGCTCCTCTGTGATGCCCTCCCTGGGCACGTTGATCGTCAAGGGACCCTCTTCTTCCGGGAGTGTGCCGTTCCCCTCCGCTCGGTTTCGTGAGGAGGAGGAGCCTCCGCTCGGTTCCTCCTCGTGGTTGGAAATCAGCCTTCTGTGAGGGCCTCCTGCTTGCTTGGGGGAGGGCGACAGCGGCGACCCCAGGAAAAATCCCAACATTTTTTGCCACCACGGCCCTTCCTCCCCCGCCTCCTCTCCTCTTTTGCGCTTTTGGCCGACATTGTTGTTGCTATTGTTGCCGCGCATCATCGGTAGGCCATCCATCGCCTGTTGCGTTGTTTTGCTTTTTTTTTTTGTTTGCCGCCCTTTTTATTTTTATTTATTTATTTTTCCTTTGGGGTGACTTTTTCCGCGCTATTTCTTTTCCTTTTTTTTTTAACTCAAAAGAAGTGACCCCTCAACTCTAGCAATTCTCTCTGTCTCCCAAAAAAAGTAGTGGAAATACTTTAACAAAAAAAAAAAGTAGAAGTTGGAGTAGCAGAGAGAGAAGTAGCGAAAAAGAAGGAACAGGAAGGAACTGGAGAGGGAAGTGGCTTATTTTGAAAAAAACAAAAAAATGACCTCCTCCTCCTCCTCGTCGTATACCTACCTCTTTAAGTACATCATTATTGGCGATACTGGCTGTGGAAAGTCGTGTTTGTTGTTGCAGTTTACCGACAAGCGGTTTCAACCGGTTGGTTTGGATGCTTACTACTCCCACTTCTTCCACCTTTTTTTTTCCCCCTTCCTTCTCTCCTCCTTTTTCTCATTCTCTCTCGCTCTCTCCTCCTCTTCCTCTCCTTCTGCGATCGCTACCTTACAAACGTTGATAAAGGTGCACGACCTGACGATAGGGGTGGAATTTGGAGCGCGCGTCATTGACATCAAAGGCAAACAAATAAAACTACAAATTTGGGTGGGTAGCCTCTCTTTCTTCTCGGCTTACTGGTGGCGTGGCGTGTTTGTTTGCTGTGATGGTGGTTGTTATGTGGCTGTGGCGGTGGCGGGACGGAGCGTGGTTGTTGGTAGTGGTGGTTGATAGTAGTAGAGCAACAGCCAAAGCAAGTAATGCGAGACCTCTTGTCCGTTTCTGACCCAATCGATCAAAAAAAAAAAAAAGGACACGGCAGGACAGGAGTCGTTTCGTTCCATAACGCGGTCGTACTACCGTGGGTACGTTGTCTTCGTTTCCTTTGTTTGCCCACTGCTTGGCTTTATTGGTCCTCAAATTCATGTTGTATATTGTTGTTGAGCTGACGATGGAATGGTATTTGCATGGATAGGGCTGCAGGGGCACTGCTTGTTTATGATATAACACGGTATGGTTATCAGTTTGCTTTAGCCTTATGGCTTCTATAAAACAAGGAGTCTGACTTATTTAGCAGGCGTGAGACTTTCAACCATTTGTCATGTTGGCTCGAGGATGCCAGGTTCTTTCACCTTCTTTGTTCTCTCTCTCTCTCTCTCTCTCTCTCTTTCTCTCTCTCTTCTTTTCTGCTGGAGCATTAATGACTTTAATACCTTTAGAGAGCATGCCAGCTCTTCCATGATCATCATATTAGTGGCCAACAAGTCAGATCTAGAGCATCAAAGAGTTGTGTCCACAGAAGAAGGTTCCCTTTTGTTATAGCATTCTCTGGTTTCTTTCTCACTATTAGTAATAACCACTTTATAGGGCGGCAGTTTGCTCAAGAAAATGGGCTTATTTTCTTAGGTATGTGACTCAAACTTGCTGGTTTTATTTCATTATTCTTTTCACTTATGTTGTTGGTTTATTTGGTTCTATAGAGACTTCAGCTAAAGTACTTGCATCATTCCTGCCACCATACCCTGTTTTTTGTGATTCCTAATTCGCTCTCTCTCTCTCTCTCTCTCTCTCTCTCGAACTGTATCCTTTCTTGGTTGGCAAACGATGAACATTGTTTCAAATATTAGACTGCTGAGAATGTGGAAGAGGTAACCATTTTTTTTCCAAACGCGCTAATGAATGCGATTACTGTCGGAAAGCTTACTTCATTTCAAACAGGCCTTCATAAGTACTGCTAAAAGAATTTTCGACAATGTAGAGCAAGGCACATTTGTGCCTAACGAGGTGCGATGCGGCTCTACCCCTTCTTTTTTCACATCCTCCCCCACCCTTCATCAATACTCAAAAAAAACATAACAAACAGACTTATGGAATAAAGCTAGGACCAGCTCACCCACAAGCCAACAACAATTCGCTCAAACTGGAGCAAGGCAAAGCAGGAGGGAGCGGCAGCAAATCCGGTTGCTGCTAGCCTTCCCTCTCACCTCCCCCTCCCATTTATCTGTTGCTCCCGGCTGGCTGGCTGGCTGCTGTATACCTTTTTTCTTCTTCTTCTTCGTTTTGTTTATAACCACTTTGTGATAATGAATGCCGTTGGTGCTTCGCTGCGAGACCCAGAAGAACCCTCGATGGTATAATTTTATTGCAAAATATGGAAAATATCCTTCGGCGTACCAAGAAATTTGGACAATATTGTCCATTCGGCAAAATTAGAAAGAAGCATTCGCGTTGGGGTGTAGTTTTCTCCAAATAACCAGAGAGTTGATAACTGAAAGCTCCAACACAAAGTAAAGGATACACATATACCAGCGCCGAACATGAATTTGTTGAAGGCTGTAGTTACGCTTCATATGGTTACAAGAATCACAGAAACCCATGTGAACATTGTAGTCGATAGCAACCATTGGAGCACGCTTTACTTCTATTGGTTGATGTCGTTTACGTCGTTAACATAGAAAAAAACAAAAAACAAACAACAAAGAAAAAAAGAGAAAGAAAAAAGCCAGAAAGAAAAAAAGAGAAAGAAAAAAAAGAGAACCTTCTGAAGTAGGACAAGCAATAAAAGACATCGCTTTATTTGTTGAAATCTAGTTCGAGCCATAGTTTTCTTCACTGTTGACTCTCCCCACATAAAATCATCACTCCAATACATTGAAATACTTGGAAGTTCCTTAATTCCCATGAATAACAATAATGCTAAAAATGAGTCCATTTCAGGAAGAGATACTTCTACCCCGAGGCGATCCTGGGATATTGATCAACGAAGGGCTAAATAATTTTTCTTTTTTGTTTTTTCCTCTACAGAGCCGTACTTTTGGGACTCGAAAAAACCGATTTGCAAGCTGAGTCCGGAGCGTCAAAGGTTCACCGTGTCACTCGCTGAGAATGCCAGGAAGGTCGGGAATGATATCTTTTTTATTAGCTTAGATTGCACCAGGAGCACCATTTCTCTTGAGCCACTCGACGATATGGACTTGGTTCTTTTCGGCAGCAGCCATCACGGTCCAGCTGTCCCACGGGCAGGGCGCACGGGTGGGTCTCCCGGCGGCACGATCCCTCCGCGACTCATCGTCCTCGGCTCTCAGCCACTTGAGCGTCTCCAGGTGCCCGCCCTCGACCGCAGCCATGCAGGCGTACTCGTCCCAGGGGCAGCCCCTTGACCTCAACCACTTGATCACCTCCAAGCGGCCCTCCCAGGCGGCACAAACGTACAAATCTTCCTTGACGGGAAAGCGACTCAGTATGCAGGCGGACTCGTGGGCCTTGTTTTCGCCACCTATATCAAACACCCCACGAGAGTCCCGCTCCCGATGACGCCATCTGTTGCACTCGACAGGGGTGGCGAACCAGGCCACCCTGGCTGGCTTGTCCTTGACGTCCAATATGGCGGCGACCACCGCCTGGACATCATTGAATGCGGCACGGGCATTCCGGCTGTGGTCTACGACCTCGGTAGGAGTGTCATCGATGGTGGTGAGGTCGATTTCCATGTTTTGTAAATTGATGTGGTATGTTTGTTTGTGTTATCGAATCGAAATTAGACACATTTATGACCTTTATTTATACAGATGTCCATTTGACCATGGGTCCCACCATGCAAAATATGATTTTTATTCGATGATGCTGGGGATATTGTTCTGTTCGAGCCATTCCACCACATGGGGGTGGTTTTTGTCGGCGGCCACGATCATGGCCCAACCCACCCAGGGACAGGGCTCTCAGGTGGGTCTCCTGGCAGCTCGGTCCCTTTGAGACTCCTCGTCCTCCGCCCTCAGCCACTTGAGCACCTCCAGCTGGCTTGCCCCGGCTGCGGCAGTCGCTGGACAATATTGTACATTTAAATCCTAGACACTTTTTGATGCGACTTTCTCTGCTATGGACAATATTAGGCTCTAGTAAGCCGAAGGATAGGAAAGCAAATGCTTTGATCAGTTGCTGAGAGTTTCAAATCACCAATTAAAAATCAAAAAAGAGCTCTATAGAAAAAAGAGCTCTATTTCTCTCGCAGTCCTGATTCGACAATGCAAATCAATGAGCTCTCTGAGAGGACTGCGATGCGAATCAACGAGCTCTCTGAGAGGATGATCCCACTACGTTCTTCGAGAGAAAGGCCAAGTCGAGGCAACGCAGCACAATGACCGCATCCGCTCGTTGCATTGCTCTGCTCGGTGGATTGCCAGTGGGTCTTGGGATAAAACGGGTAGGCTTACTTGCTCTCTTTTTTGTTTGTTTGTTTGGGTTATTACCTTGGCACAGTAAAAGTATGGGACTTTACGGATGAGGAGTTCGTCCTCTGACCGCCATCCTCACTTGCACACATACATTACGGGTGAGGGAGGGGAAGGAGACGATGTTTTGCTGGGGTCCTTGTATTCATTTGTATGTACAAAAAAGAAAAGGGCTGGTTTGTACCCCAGAGGGAATGCATGGTCTAGGAGCCCAGCTTCTTGAGGAAAGCATCCAAATTATATTCCTCTTCATACTGTGACTCGTCCCAGAGCTCTGTCACGCCTTTCAAAGCACCAGCAAATGGGCCAGCGGATGTTGCGGCGTCGGTGGAGGCCTCCTCATCAGGCAATCCAGGCTCACTTTCCGCAGGAGATGAGAGATGGAACAAGTCCAAAAGCTGATTAGTGTCCATGGTGCGTATACTGGCATTTTCTCGATTCACAACAGAGTTGGCAATGTTAAGCTTGAAACGTTGGAGGCTATCAAACGCGAAAGAAAAGATTATTAGCAACTGAAAAGGCTAAAGTGAGCCTAAACCATCCTTACCTCATGATCTTTTCTTCCAAAGTCCCTCTTGTAATGATGCGATAAACATTTACAGACCTGGTTTGTCCAATACGGTGAGCACGGTCCATGGCTTGCAAGTCTTTCTGAGGATTCCAGTCGTGCTCCACAAATATGACTGTATCAGCGGATGAAAGATTTAGGCCCAAGCCTCCCACGTGCGTGGTTAACAAAAGGACGTCAATGGTCGGGTCCTCGTTGAACTTTTCCACAATAGCATGGCGATCACGGGAAGGGACAGAGCCGTCCAATCGCATGTATGTGACCATCGGCATTTCCTTTTGGAACAGGTCCTTCTCGATCAAGTCGAGCATTGATTTGAGTTGTGAAAATATAAGCACCCTATGCTGGCTCACCACCGATTCTCCGCCGTCCAAAACGCTTGTTTCTGATGTTTGTCCTTGTTTTGCGCTTCCACCAATTCCACACTCGTTTAATAAATACCTGCGTACATTCGTTGTGTAAGCACCACAAGCCATAAAGAAAAAAATAGAAAGAGGAAGAGAATAAAATCTGGAGAGAGAAAGAGGGAGAGGGAGAGGGAGAGAGAGGAGTGCTTTTGTTAGATGATTGATGCCTTACCTGAGAGCTGCAAGCTTAGGGCTGAACTTCAAGTCGTGAAGCGACTCGATGCTACCTCCCAGCTCATTTTTCAAAATAAGGTTGAACTCGGGATGTTTGGGGGTTAGCACCAGTAGAGGATGACTGCAGAGCTTCCGCAAATACTGAAGCGCTTGGAATATATGAGTGGCTTGGCCTTTCTGCTTCGTTTTCCCTTTCTTCTCTTCTTGGTCCTGATCAACATCGTGGACCAGTGCTTCCTCTATGCCCCGCTGTGCCTGGGTTTTGGCAAAATCTTCATATAATCTTACCTTGAATTCCAGATTCAAGATTAAGTCAACATGTTGAAGTGAAAAACCTGCACTGCAACAAGAGAGGCCATTCCAAATATACTTTCGCGTACGTACCTGCAATGGGCATAGATCACAATAATGGTCCTGGATTATTTTGGGGGGAAGGTCGTGCAGCACATCTTCTTTGACCCGCCGCAAAAGGAATGGCAACACCTGTCGGTGCAATGCTTCCAAGGCAAGAGCACCTGAAATCAAGAGAAATGTCAGAAGTTGTAAAAGTATGAGACAGTGAGTAACAGAGCGGTTAAATAGTGGCACCTGCTTCTTGTTCCTTTTGGCCACATTTAGGGTCGCGGCTGGCAAGTATTGGCTTAGCGTACTGTTGCTGAAACTGTTTCTCTGTGCCAAGAAATCCTGGCATCAAGAAATCAAACATTGACCACAACTCCAACACGTTGTTCTACAAGAACAAAGAGAAACGGAGTTAGGTCCTAGCAAACAAAATAAAAGATAGGTCTACGAGCAAAATTTTGGGAAAATACCGACCTGAATTGGAGTACCAGACAAGATAAGCCTGTGATTAGCTTGGATTTGTTTTACCGCTTTAGTGATTTGGGTGCGGCTGTTCCGTATGATATGCCCTTCGTCAAGTATGCAGTAATTGAAGGTGAGAGGGTTCAGATGAATGATATCGTTTCGTAGAATGTCATACGAGGTTATTACTACATTGAAGGCTTGTAATCGGTCACGTATTCTGAAAGAAAGAGCGTTATTTCCTTCGAAATGCAAAGATGGATATGACACGCTTAAAGTCTGCAGTTGTGGAAAGCGTTTACCTTTTTCTTTCAAGAGGGTTGCCAGTATACTGCACAGGCCGTAAAGTTCCTTTGCAAAACTTGATGATCTCATGGTACCAGTGCGCAGTGATAGTAGGGGGACATACCACCAAATTGGGGAGTGGTGCGAACTCGGGCAACAGCTCTGCTTTGTACTTTATTGCCCTGTCATAGTCATCGCTCGCCATCATGCAAATTGCTTGTAAGGTTTTGCCCAGACCCTACCATGCAAGGAAAGGTGGAAGTGTTAGAAGGAGTGCAATAGACTGATGTACAACAAGGGATATCTCACCATATCATCACATAGAATACCGTGCAATTTGTACTTGTTCAAGAAACCCAACCAATTCACTCCTTCCTGTTGATAATTTCGCAACACAGCGTTGATCTTGATTGGGAGGGCGTATGTATCTAACTTAGAACCGTCAAGGAGCTGTTCTAAAAATCTTCTTTCAACTTGCTTTTGTGCTGCTAGTTCTGAAGAAAGGCCTACTGGATCCGCTGCTCCTGCCTTTAGTGCAAGTGTTGCAGAGTTAGGGAGAGATTTCAGTTGAGGGGCACAGTGGTGAGAGGATTACCTCCAGAGGGATTATTTTAATTAAAGTGGCAAAGCAATGGGTCACTATTTTCCGGACAGTGGAGTTCTGGTCGCTCATCCGGCCAAGGATTGGCACTACCAAAAATACTACGTATGGCAGGATTTTCATGCCTAGCTTCATGATCAAGTCTAAAATATGGAGCATCCACATGTGTGAGGCGAGAGAGAGAGAGAGAGAGAGAGAGAGGGAGAGAGAGAGGGAGAGAGGGGTGAGAGAGAGAGAGGCAAACGTGCGAGAGCACTTACAATAGAGAGTCTCGGCAACTCCTAGCCTACGCTCTACATGCTCTACGTCCGATAACAGGGGCAGCAAAGTAGATATGATACCTTCCATGCAAGGTTGCGTCATAATGTCGCTCATTGCAGCCACGGCTGCGGCCGCTAAATGCCGAACACTAGGGTGCGAGGAAGGCACAAAATGAAACACAAGAGGCATTACTTCGGTCGCTATTTGCTCATGCAGTGAGGAGTGAAGCGAAGGTATGATGGTTGTTATTAGTTGCAGGGCGTCCTGCACGGCTAGTTCCTCCTCTACTTGTGTTGTTGATTTTGATTCTACTGTAGTGTAGCACAGCCAACATGTCAGTTACTGAGGTGATAATGGTAGGCTGAGGTGTAAACCAACTCAGGATAGGAGGAGAAAGCATAGAAACGTACTTTCGGGCTTGCTATGGTCGGTATCTCTGCTGGCGGCAAACTGAAGAACAGATACAACACGTGTCCAAATAATGGGAAGACGTTGGAACAACTGCCCACCAAACCGTTGGGCAATAGCAGAGTAGCTCCCCTATTTGCAAGTTGCAATATTTCTTTGTCAGCGTGGGTATCGGGGGTTGAAGGTTTCTTGCCGTTAGGTTTTTGTTGTTTCTTTGGCCTGCGGCCTTTCTTGGGAGCTTCTTGGTTGCTTGCAGTCTCAGCGGACGCACTTTGGTCATCATCTTTCCATAAGCGTGGCGGCCGTAATTTAAACAGCATCTGGCACAGGGAGTCAATCACAGTGTCATTGGTGACTTGGCGCAAAGACGTTTCTCTTTCTTTCTCTCTTCCCATCTCGTTTGCACTTGGCAGAAGTTCTAGTAGAAGAGGCAAGTACAGTGCTGAGCGCTTCTGCAAAGTCAAGCTCTGTTCTAATTCTACACATTCTAGCAGTCGCGAAACAATAGACATGGCCTTGTCATTGGGAAGCACCTTGTTCGCCACGATGGCGGATGCGGAAGCGGCAGTGATCATGCGATATAGCACACCGCGTTCCTTCTGGCAATAGTCCGCTATCGAGTGTACTCGGTTTCTGCGCGCCTCTAGCAAAGATTGAGCAGCGGTATCCAGAGAGGTGTGCTCTACGCATTGTTGATAGATTTGGTTGGCCTAAGAAAATAAATCAGTGATTCGAGCGGATGTTATGGCAACACAACTAGTTAAGAAACGTACCAAAAGTTGGGCAGCTTCTGGATGCCGAAGCTGATCGCTATCTTCGTGGATAGAAATTAGCTCCCTTGAAATGCCCACAGATAGCATGCTCTGAATCAATACGTGGCACGCGCTTTTTACAGCATTCCCAATTAAGTTTAGTTCTCCAAAGGCAGCAGCGGATTCTGGTGTTTGTTCTACGATAGCGAACAGTTGCTCTAGAATTGGATTTGGAAATGGTGCTGGCGCCTACGTAAAAAAATTACATTGCGTGTTGCAGAATAGTGGAAAGAGGGGAGGCAACTGAACCTGTTCAACAGCCCACTCACTGAGAACTACAGCGGCTGCAAAGCGGTGGGAAGCTTGCCCAGCAGCCAAAAGCGAGGCTATGTAGCTAAGTATCTCATCATTATGCTGCAAAAAGTAGAGAGTTAGTCGGCTTGATGTAGTAATGGGGAAGAAACGTGGTACCTCCAACGGCCATAAGAGAAGCAACCCGGCAAGAGCCTTCGCACCCAAAATCCGCTTGTGAACTTCCAGCTCTTTTGCTTCCAGGCTGAGTCCTGGACTAAATGTACGCTCATTGTCAACACCTTGTCTCTTCAGAGGCCGTTCCTGGCTTTCTCCTTCGTCCTCTGCTTCAGCAGATGAATCCTGTTCAGCTTTTCTGCCTCGCTTTTTCCTCCTTTTCCCAGTTGTAACACTGTTGCTTCCTTCATCATTCTCAGTATGACTTAGTTGACCAGAGAATCCTCCCGGTTGTTGGGAATTTGAATTTTCTTTGGAGCGCTGACCAAAATTGGATTGATAGGTAGCTAGCTGCTCTGTGGATAGCAAAAGGTAGGACGAACGAAAAGGGATTCCAGGAGGAGTGGTGACCAACCCAAACCACACAGAAAGGCAAGGTAAGGTTCCCATCCGCAGGGTGTGAGGGGACAGCTCTTTGCTTGCGAGATGTTCTAAACGTCCTGCCGATGTAGAAAGCAGCACAGACCAAGTATTCATGGCTGTATCGAGTATCTCTTGTCGTTCCTCAAGGAGTAGGCATTGAAAAACGTGCCGCGATGTGGTCTGAAGTATAGGGGGTAGCCAGGCTTCCACACCTCCTCCAGCCGAAAGCAGCTTTTCCAAGGTCTTTAGGGAGGCTACCCGCACGGCAAACACATTGTGCCTGAAAAAAGGCCACAACCGAGGTACTAGGCTAGTTAGCGGATGGTTCACATTCCTTGGTTCCCTGGTTGAAGCTCTATTGGCCTCTTCTGTCAGTTCATTGAGAGGAATACTAGCAACCGATGGGAACGCATAGAGATTTGCTTTGTTGTAATAATGGTTGTGGTTAGATTTATCATTAATGGACGGGCAGTGGGCCTCGCCCTAAGAGGTGATTCGACATACCCAATAACGTCATAACACTGGCAGTTGAAGCGGATAGATCATCCAAGTCCAAAAGAATTTCCCACAGTATGCACAGTAGTGCTGGCAGCTGGTCTCCGTATGAACAAGCAATAGTTTCAGCAATAGGCAACAAGCAATCCGCTGCTATGGCCCGAACATCATCATCACAGTCTTTCAGCCTTTGGATAAAAGAAAATAATAATCAATCATTTTCCTAACCAAATCTGTGGGCGTACACTAACCTATTCACCACAGGCGGCAGCACTCTTGGTAAGATAGTTTCAACAAGGTCTGTCCGTATAGCGATCACGTACTTCAATCCTAAAATCCCACCATGCCTAACCTAGTTAGAGCACATGGTTATAAACGGCAGTTGATTTCATTTATGAGACAACCATTACCTCCCACTCGCTTCTCTGGGCTAATGTGAGTAACACTTGAATAATTGGATATACGCTATCAGCTGATATGTGCTTTAGCAATGCTCCAAGTGCTTGAGCACAAGTCTCACGCACGGGAGCAATCACCTTTTTTGGTCGACGAATTAGATATTTTGCCAGAAACAAAAAAGACAGGTTGAGGGAGAGAATACTTGATCCGATACGTAGTCCGCAAAACGATCAAGGCCAAATACGCAGAGCAAACGGATTGCAATATCCTGTAACCATGCGTCATTCTGGCTGTCCAGTTGTTCAGGATGATGGAGGGCGCAAGCGACTTAAAAGAGAAACCCAGTCAACTACACGATCATCCTAGGTACATGCAATAGTGTCCTACATACCTGTTTTGCCTGCTCCCTTGGCATGTTTCTTGAGCATTTGACGAAGGCCGATACCTGCTCCGTGCCTGATTTCCCAACAAGGGCTAAATCCAAGAACATATTTGGATACTTGTTAAAACAAATTCAACATAAAGTATGGGATGGAGGATGTACTCAAATAAATCGTTGCATAACTCTCCATACAGATTCTGAAAAGGCCACTGATTCTCCAAGTCAAAGGCCTTTTCTCTATCAACAACGGACTCAATAACTAATTTAGATTCCTTCTCTCCTTGCGGCCGTGGTTGCTCTGTTACAACCGATTTGCATGACACTTTAGCCTTGGTACTACCGCCTTGTGAGGTAGTATTTGTTCCGCTGCCATTGGGGCCTGCCACAAGGTTAGCATAACAAAAATAGACGTTTCCTGGTATACATACCCCGTGGTAAGGTCTCAGAGGATTGTTTTTGTTTGCCTGTTAGTCTAGCTTTCCGTTTTTCTCTGTTCCGTCGCCTTCGTTCTGCTGCTGTTAAGTTTTCGTTATCTTCTTCCTTAGGTTCGTGCAACTCAGTTTTGGGTTGAGGAGCAGTTTTGCTATGTGAAGCGGGGTGGTCCAACATGCTCCCCATCTCATCCTGCATAGCTAGGCTGCACTCTAAGCCAAAAATCTTGGTTGCAAGATGCATTCGTTGCTGCTCTGCTCTCGCCTCATAAGACAGGTCATCGAGTTGGGGCTCAAACTCCTGTAGTTAATATTAGACATTAATAGCAAAGCCACAAGTATAAATAGAGAGAGAGAGAGTTGCATGGAGCGGTAGAAGAGCGTGAGAGAGACAGAGAGACGAAACGAGCGATAGAAGAGAGAGAGAGAGAGAGAGAGAGAGAGAGAGAGAGACATACTTCGCCACCAGAGGCCAGGAGCTTTTTGCCAGCCTTGAGTACCTGCTCTATGTTGAAAGTGTTAAAATTGAAGAGCGTTCTGGGCCAAAGCGGGGCAGAAGCCTCTTCCGAGTGAGCCTCATGTTCCGACTTGACAGGACCTGCTGCTTGGAGCATATACAGTTAGTGAGAGAAAATGTCAGCGGGGATTTCGAATCAGCACAACGCACTTTCGGACAGTTGTCGCTTACGCTGCGCTGCTGCGACTGGATCCCATTCAGGAACGTTGCTGGCAATGGCCTCCAGAGCATCACCGGCAGCAACACGGGTTTCCCATTTGTTGCTACGTAGGAACGCTTTCACCTGTTTGCAACAAAAAAACACGCAAGAGTGAGTACAACAGGGCCATCCAGCAGAGAGCCAACTCGGGGAGTGAGTGGTAACCCGCTTCAGTAAGTTGGGAAGGTCGTAAGGGTGATATTTCTGTATCTCCCCTATCTGTTGTGCAGCCGCTTTGCGTGTAGCAGGTGAGTCGCCTGTGAAAGCAGAGCAACACAATCGAAAAAGAAAAAACAAACAAACAAACAGCTGTTAGCTCAGTCACACGCACGAACGCAAGAAGAAGAAGAGCAGTACTTTCAAGCAGAGATAGAAGGCGATCTAACCGTGTGGTCATGGTGCTGCTGCTCTTCTCCTTGATAGCCCCGC
>JAVKOQ010000193.1:0-55000 GCA_031835245.1 Balamuthia mandrillaris
GTGGTGGCCATGCTTGTTGCTAAAGCTTATATTCCTCTTGCGTTTGCTTTGATACTGCAAAGAGAAAAAAAGTTGTCAATTTTTTTTCTCTTTACCATTTATATATAAATCGAATGCCTCTTCGTCGAACAGTGAACTAAGAGGCCAAACTCACCGAACAACAAAAGCAAAAGGGGGGAGAGAGACGAAAGAAAACTTTTATAGAAGCAGTGGCAGAGGATGACATTGCTCGAGTGTGTAAGAGCGATCTGGTTCGGACAGGAAGGCCCAGCGAAATGCAACCACTTGCTGCTTGGTGAGGACGGCGATGATTCACAAGTATGCTCGCGCCCCGCAAGGTGAATATACCGCCACAACTCTTCTTGTTGAACGTGGGCTGTGGACTGGCATTCTTTCTCTCTTTCTTCTCTCTTTCTCTCTTTCTCTCTTTCTCTCTCTCTCTCTCTCTCCTTCCCTCCCTCCTCCACCCTCTCCTCAGTTCATGCCATTAATGGAAAGGTGTGTTTTGTCACGTTTTGTGCACGTGCTCTCCTTCTGTCGTTCTCTTCTCTCTGTGCTTCTTCTTTTGTCAGCCCTTCGTTCTCCCTCTGTTCTACTCGTCTCTCTCTCTCTCTCTCTCTCTCTCTCTCTCTCTCTCAGTAGTTCTCTACCTGCATTTTTATTTCTTTTCGTTTCTTCATCTCCTGCACCATCTGCTGGCTCCTGAACTCTGGCAGAAGGAAGAGGGAGAAGTTCTTGACCAACCAAAACACGAGCTTCTTGTGGAGGTCATCCACCAGGTTGCGGATCCTCTGGCGAAGCCGAGCAGCGGCCCTTCGGAGACGGCGCCGTTGTCTGTGGTTGACCTTGGTGCCCTTACTCTGCATGCGATCCAGGCGGTGGCACAGCTTGCCTATCTCGTTGATGTCCGCTTTGCCCCACTCGGTGACCTCCCCGCAGCCGTTGTAGGTGGTCATGAATGTGCGCACTCCTGGATCCAAGGCGATGATGCCTGCCTCTCTCCTTCGGTGCTCACGGGCTTGGCTCTCGCCCATGAGCTTCAAAGGCTGAGGCACGCAGAGGTAGTAATGGCCCAGTCGAGTGTCCTTCACCAGACGAACGGCATAGAGCACCTCTGACGGAACTTTGTAGTTCTTGTCCCTCGCTTTGATTCGCGCCTCCCCGAAGAAGAGTTGGCGGATAGAGCTGTTGTGGTTCCACTCCCTGGCTTGGATGCTGAGAGACTGGCTCTTGTCCTTCCGACCACGGAACTTCATCTGGAATCCAGTCGTGCCTCTGCCCGCCGCCAAGCTGCTTTTCACGCCGTTGAAGAAATCATCGACAGCGTCACTCCGAATGAATCGAGGAGTTTCCAACACCCACGCAAGGCTCTTGTTCTCTCCCTTGAAATTGCTGTTATTTAGGAATTTCTTCCTGACTTGTTCCTTCATCTCATCACGAGGCATTCCTTGATGTTCACGATGGAACTCCACGGCCTTGTTGTAGGTCCATCGTACTGTGCCGAACCACTTGGCCAGCGTCTTCTTTTGTTCTGAGCGCGGATAAAGGCGGATCTTCTCCACTCGCCCCACTACCGGTTTCTCCTCTCCGTTCTTGCCTTTTTTGGTGAGCTGTACGGCTGGGCGAGACGGAACGAGTCCCTCGATGAGGCCTAACAAGCCTTTCTGGTTTTTCTCCTCTTCTTCCTTCTCCTTCTCCTCTTCCTCTTCCTCCTTCTTCTCCTTCTCCTTCTTCTTCTCCTCCTCCTCCAACACCTTTTCTCCGTTAGGAATGTGCTTGCAGGCGGTGAACCATCCTGAACCACAGGCAAAGGGTTCTTCCAAGCACAAGGCTTCCGGGCGTATTAATCTTCTCCCGATTAAGCTGGAAAACTGGTTCCAAAAGGGCTGGGCGGGTGCAGCCTGCGGCCTTCCACGCTTCTGTGCCCTTGCCTGAGGTGCCGCTGGGGCGTTTTCCGCTCTTCTTTTCCGAGTAGCAGTGGAAGTAGCAGAAGTAGTGGCGCGACCCCCTTCCTTGTGGACCCGACCGAAGTGGATGGCCAACCCGTGAGAGGTAGCAAACTTTTTTCCGCACTGTGGGCAACTTGCCATTCAGGCCAGCTTCCAGCAGCGTTGTGGAAGAGGCGCACAGAGGTTCGTGATGCTGTTCTTTTTTAAACAAAAGAAATCATTAGTGAGTGGTTGGTAACAAATTTTTTTTCCATCATCAAAAAATGTAGTGAGCGAGCAGAGAAAAAAGAACGCTACCTTTTCAATCGGAGCAGTGCCCCTGCCTGCGGCTGAACCGCTTCGGTTTCCACCTCTGCCTCCTTCCGCTGGTTTCCTCCTTGTGTAGTAGAAGCGTAGCAATGAGAAATACGGTGGTGCGTGGAGCTTCGTGGATGTGTGTGTCTGTGTGTTTACTTTTGAAAAGAAAGAAATGAAAAGAAAAGAAGAGAAGAGAAGAAAAGAAAACGAGTAGCAGAAAAGTGTCAAGGCGAATGACGAGTACCAAAAGTTTATTGGCGGCAGCAGCAGCATGAGCATCCATTCCGTACACCCCACCCCACACCCCAACCCACCACTTTGCCGACGTGGGAGAAGGAAGGGTTGTTTTGGCGGGAAACATGCTCATTGGCCCAAAAGACTAATGTCGTGATTTCTTTTTTCGTTGTCCTTAGATCTTATGATCTTTGCGCCGCCTTACTTAGTTCACTGTTCGACGAAGAGGTATTCGATTTATATATAAATGGTAACGGATTGATTATCGTCGATATTGCGGAAAAAATTATCGATTATCGTATTATCATATTTTAAATAAGTTGCATATCTTGAATATCAAACATATTTAGCATACCGAAGAGGCCTTCCACAAGAAAGAAAAGATGTCGCTGCAACGGGCCTGGCCAAAGGGAGGGAGTGCTTCCCTGGTGAAACCGACACTCTTTCCTTCACGCACGCGGAGCGCGGTTCGCCATTGTTCTGCCATCTCCAGCTCCTCCTTATACGTACAGCCTCGTCTCCTAGGCCCACGAGCTGAGAGCAGAAAGAAAACATGGTTCAATCTTTGCAACAACTATTACTACTCCACGGAACGCTCCTTCTTCCGGAGCCACAACAACGTTGAAAAGCACACTCAAGAAGGTTTCTCTCTCTCTCTCTCTCACTGTTTACAAAATCAATAACACTCAAAAATATCGTGACAGACACATCAAAAGTGCAAGAGTGGTCAGCAGAGCAGGTCTACGCATGGCTGAAAGAAAACGTCGACCCTCCTCTCCCAAACGATCTGCTGGAGGGTTTTCGAGAGCAGGAGGTCACTGGTCTCGCTTTGAAGAAGGTGCGACCTTCTCCAACGCTCTTTCAGCTCATTGTGGAGGCGGAGAATGACCACAGGAATGGAGGAGAAGGAGCAGAGAAGAAGATAAGGATCAGCGAAGAAGTGGCGATGAATACGCTGTTGGGACTTCCTAACTATGGAGTTCAACAAAGATGAAAAAGGACGAAAAGAAGAACAACGGGCATGCGAACCCACAGACGGGGGCCAAACAACCAACCCTTGTTGGGTTTGCTCTTTAACACGAAGAAGAGAGAAAGAACGAAGGAAAGGTTTTTTCAACATTCAAGTTTAGCAGAGCAAACAACAGCTTTGGCTAGTAATAAGGGCGAGTGGAAGGATTCCACGTGGGTTGTGGTTGTGTGGACCACGCTGATGTGCTTTGCTGCTGTTGTTGTTGATAGGGTGGGGGACCGCCATTGTAGTAACTCGTCATTGTGGTAGTGACAGTGGTGGGAGCAGGACTACTATAGCTCATCTGTTGATGCGGATGAGAAGGAAGAGTAAAGCACTGCTGTTGCTGTGGATGAGAAAAGGTGTTGGAATAAGTGGAAGCAGTGGCCGGTGGGGGAAGTGATCCAGGAGAGAACGAGGAATACGTTGCAGAGGACGTTGCTGGTAAAGAATACATTTGCTGTTGTTGAAAGTATGGTTGCTGTTGTAGCGGCTGAGATTGTTGTTGATAGAACTGTTGCTGGTGTTGTGGTGGTTGCTGCGGTTGTTGCCACGAACTTGTGGTGTTGGAGATATAATAGGAAGAAGATGGAGAAGAGTGAGATGATGGTACAAACTGTTGTTGAGGCTGTTGTGAAAAAACAGGAACCTGTTGTTGGTGCTGAAGAAGAGCTGCCGGTGGTGCTGCTCTTGTTGTTGGGGGAGTGTTGTGAGGGGAGAGAGAAGGAGAAGAAGAGGAAGGGGGGAGAAAAGAGCGAGAGGCAGAGGAAGGGAGAATGCCAGAGCCCTGTTGAGAGGGCATGACGAAAGAAGAGGTGGTTGTAGTTGCAGCTGTTGTAGTCGATGTTTCCGTTTTATCTATTTTGGTGGCCACGACCGTCTGATGAAGAAGTGCAAGAAGAAGGGAAGTAAGCAGGCGCGGGAGAAGAACAATACCAAAAGAACAAACAAACAAGAGCAAGAAGAAGAAGAAGAAGAAGAAGAAGAAGAAGAAGAAGAATAAGAATAAGAATAAGAAGAAGAAGAACAAGAACAAGAACAAGAACAAGAACAAGAACAAGAAGAACAAGAACAAGAACAAGAAGAACAAGAACAAGAACAAGTCCACATAAAATGAAGAAAGAAGGACAGCGAGGAACAAACAAACCTTGGACTCGAATTCAACGGGTTTAGCTCCAGGAGGGACATAGTTCACGGACGGCGGTTTGGCTCCTCCCTCCACGAGGCTGGCAATCCAACCCTGCTTCTCCCCTTCGGTGGCGGCTTTGAAGAAGTACTTGCCGCAACGCGAGCCCTCCGTGTGAAGCGCAAACTGGAGCGGCCTCTCCACTTTGACGACCGCCGAGAAGGCCAAATGCATTATCCCTTTTGGCTCATTGCTCTTGGTTTGAAAGGGGAGGAGAGATGAGAAGAAGAGAAAGGGAAGCATTTCACAGACGAAAGGAAGAGAAGATGGAAAAAGCGGAGAAGGACAGCTGTTATAACTGGTTTTATGTGCATACCGTGTTTTCGTTGGGCCACCAGTACAAAGTCCCATCGCGAATGGAGCAATAACGATCCCGCCACAGTTTTCCTTTGGCTCCCGCTTTCTTTTTGAGCCAGCCAGAGCGTCGTCCTTCGTATGCTTTGTCCGTCTTTTTTGGACAAAGAACCAAAATGAAGTAAGAACAAGAAGCGGAAGAAGAAGAAGAAGAAGAAGAAGAAGAACAAGAACAAGAAGAAGAAGAAGAAGAAAAAGAACAAGAAGAACAAGAAGAACAAGAACAAGAAGAAGAAGAGGACAAGCCTACCATCGCCACACATCAACACTTGTTCTTCTTTTTGGCCTGTGTCACGTTACCATAACCCATAATAAGGAGTCGTGCTCCTTAAGTTCCCACAATAGAGGGTTCCTAAAAACAGAATTGCTCAGGAGCTGCACTAATCCACCACAAGAGCCGTTCGTTCTTTTCTCGACCAAAGTTGAACATGTTGTCATGACGACACGGAAAACGGACCAATATTCCCCAAATAAGGACAATGCGGCCAACCGACTCCGCCATGACCCCTGGGTGAGGCTTGGGTTTAACGTTTGGGAGGGCACGTTTTGGGACACTTTTTGCATATCATTCAGAATGGTTCGAGTCTCCGTTGTCACAGTTGTTTTTTTAGGGGGGCCGAGAAAGAAAACGGCAGGTGTAGCTGTTACGTGGAGGTAGGAAGCGAAACAAGCCGGAGAATAACTCGGGGGAGGAGCTGTGTTTGTATATTCTCTCGCTTTCTCTCGTCCACCCACGTTCAACCTCTCTTGGCATCCTTTCTCAAGCGTCTCTTCAACAAAAATGAAGAGAACATCAGCCCCACGAAGCTTATTTCGGTTCAGTAGCATAAGTAACCACATTGTAAATCTTCTTCTTCTTCTTGTACTCTTTCAAACATGCCACGCAACACTGCCCGTCAACTATGGAAAGGAGGGAACGCCCTTCTGCTCTGACGTCAACGACTCACCTCCCTGCTTCTTAGAGGATATCTCCATTCCCAACGAGATACTTGCGCGGTTGAATCGGTCTGAGCTTCAGATGAGGACGTTATTCATACTCAACGATGAGGTGTGGGTAGGGACGGACCAGGACATCATATTTAAGTTGGACAGAATGAACCCTGTCTTTGCTTTGCCGACTGACACCCAGTTGGGAAGCAGCACTCTCCAAGTGGTAAGTATCTGATCGTTGCCTCCAATGCCACTTTCTTTCACTCATTGCTATCTCTTTCCGCCTTCTCTGTGACATTCTTTTTTTTTTTGCTTCTTTGCTTCTTTGCTTCTTGCTTCTTTCTTCTTAGACAGGACAACCGCCGGAGGATGGCGGTTTCATCGCTGCCTTTGGAAGCGGCGCTGCGGTTTGGTTCGTGGGCAAAGGAGCGGCCACCACGCGGCTTTTCCAGATACGAAGGGACAACTTTCCTTCCCTTTCTGGAGGCAACTTTCGGAGCGACTCCTTTGGCAGGAGCCCAGCTGCCGCTGTTTTGTTGGAGGACGAGGAAAATGACAAGACCTACATAGTGGTTGGTTCGACGGATGGAAGAGTGAGAACGCTTACTGTGACTGATAGCACTGCAGTTGCCGGTTGCTGATTCCTTCTTCTTAGCTTCTTGTTCTGCTCTTGTTTCTTCATGTCCTTCTTCTTCTCGTTCTTCTTCTTCTTCTTCTTCTTCTTCTTCTTCTTGTTCATTCTCTTCTTCTTCTTCTTCTTGTTCTTCTTCTTCTTCTTCTTCTTCTTCTTGTTCTTCTTCTTCTCCTCCTCCTGCTCCTCCTCCTTCTCGTCCTCCTCTGTGCTCACATCTTCCTAACGCAAACAACAGCAACGTCGAGCTTGGAAGTACAATTAGGGACAGATCCATGGGATATTGCTTTGACTGGTGTGTTGCAAGACAGAGTCTTTCTGGCCAGCTCCAAAGGAAGAGCAGCCATCTTGGACCACACCTCCAACCCTCCTCAATTCCTGGAGGATGAAAGTTGGAATGGTAATTACTTCTCGCTCTCTCTCTCTCTCTCTCTCTCTCTCTGTTGCTTGAAAACGCTCACTTGTTGCTGAACGACTCATCACAAACAGGGTTTAGTTTTACTTCAGGAGTGGTGCTACCGCAAGAACCTTCGTTCTTGCTGTTAATGGGACAGACCCAAAACAATCCTGACGCCACCAGGGCTATTAGGCTTCAAACCTCAAACCTTGGAGTATGCTTCTTGCTTATCCAGCTTCTCTGCCCCCGTTTCTCTCTCTCTTTCTGTGTTCTATGTGCTCTTCTGCGTTGTTTGTTTACCTTTTCTTCTGTTTGCTTATTATGCAGGTACAAAACAACGAGTCGTTGGGGATAGTTTTGAACTGTGGTGGAGGAGCATCGGTATTGCCACGGGAGTTGGGTGTGGATTCCGCTACGTTGGGCTTCTTTCCTTGTTGGGAGGCAGCAGGAAGCAGCGGAGATGACCCGTCCGTCCATGAGTTCGTCTTTGAGTTCTTGTTGGATACTTTGGGTTTCTTCCCTTTTCGTGGTGGAGCTGACGACACTTTAGGTTTGTTTAACATTTCGTTGCTTCGTTGCTCTTTCTTTCTCTCTATCCCTCGCTCTCTTTCTATGTTCAAAAGTATTAACATAATAGTAGGGTACTTTGGGAGAAAGGATGAAATAGGGTATCGCATCCACTCTTCCTCAGTGGACAAGAGCGGTGTGCTCTGGATGACAGTCAGCTCCACAACCGCCAACGGCACCGCGGTATCCCAGTTGTGGCGGCTGCAGATCCCCACGTTGACCTCTAGCCAAGCTTCTGGTGAGAGAACCACTCCCTCCAAACGACCCTTCCTAAACGACAATAACTTTCGGCGAGCCATTGGAAATGGTTTGGCTTTCTCTTCTCTTCTCTCCTACTATCCTCTCATGGTTCTCTTTTTTTCTTCAGCAAAGAACCAAGTAAGTTATGGAGGAAGTGGCAATCCAGCAAATACGTGGATTGCTCCGTTGGATCCGGCAGTTGGGTTCGTTACCAAACTTAAAGAAACCGGGATTCAGCTCTACATCCCTCCGTTTCAGATCATCGACAACGAAAACTTGCTGCTTTACGAGATGCCACTGAACAATGAATGGTTCTTTGAGGTTGCAAACACCGGCACTGAAGCCACCTGGGCTTCAACCTTTGTCGTTCCTCCGGTGTCTCGGTTACAAAACAGGATCGATGCCTCGGCAGAGGTAAGCCTTTTTCTCTCCCTTTTCCTCCTTCTGGCTCCCTTTCCTGGTCAACACGAATCCTAAAAGCAAAGCAGGTCTCTATTACTCACACAGTCTTCTCGGAAACGCAACGCCTTGCGCTGCCATTCTACGACAAAGTGGAGCTCGTAATTAGTCCCTTCTTCGTGCAACATAAGGTTCGAATGAATGGTAGAATGATTCCAGCCGACAATGGAGCCTCGAGCGACCGCATCCGTTTACGTCTCTTTCTCTCCTCCGTCAAAGAGTTTGACAACAACTCTACAACAACCACGATAGTTTCCAGCAACTCGACCACTTTTGACCAACAAGAACTCGAAGTCTACGAGCGGGTGGATGCTGAGTATAAGGACACGAACGTGACCATTATTTTGCTAAAGTTTGCAGAGGATGCAAATGGGGCCATTCCGGAGGTGAGGTTGGACAGAGCGGTCTATAACTTGACAGAGAATGCCATAGACATTGTTTTCCCTGCTTTGGCCCAAGCTCAAAAGATAGAGTACACGTTTTATGTTGGCATTCGGTATGCTCCAAAAGGCACGTCTTTGATTCAGTTTTGAGCTTCTTGTTTCTTATCATGGTAGTTCGTCTGCCTCATTTTTTCCTTTGTTCTCTCTATCTTCGAAACAACAGTGGAAGAAGACGATGATGACGTGGATTTAGCTGTTGTGGCAGGCATTCCGGCAGGCATTATAGGCGGTGTCATCGTATTAGTGCTGATAGCAGTGGCCATCGTATATACCATCTCTTACATCGCCAAGAGCCGCAGACAGAGACGAGAAAGAATGGAAAGAACGTTTAAGAATGCTGAAATCGCTTTAGATGAATTGTAAGTTGAGAAACAACAAAAACGTATGTTGTAATGTTTTCTGTCAAGGTAACCTTGAGAATTGGGGTGTGGTTAACAGTAACAGTGCATTCGTAAGGCTCCTAACCAGTAGTCCGCATCCAAAGATGATGTTTGCCTATGTTCGCAGCAACACCCTATAATCAGCATGACGACATGAATACTATAGTTTTGGCGGGAAATACCGTTATAGAAACTTGAGACCGTTACAAACAAGGCACAAATGAATGAATCCTGCTTTTGAGAGAGAGAAAGAAGGCCACAACGGATGACCCCAAACGCACGCTAGAAACGAAGTTTTGTTCCCAACGGTTAATATGGAAGAGGAGAGCTGTTCTCTGGACGTTGCCAATAACTGCGCCATTTGCTTAGAAGGTTCTTCTTTCTTCTTCTGATTCTTTCTTGTTCTTCTTCGCTGACTTTTTTGTGGAGTGGTGAAGCAACATAAAGAAGGCCGTATTGACGGGTGTTGTCACAGTTTTTGTTTTGCGTGCATCTTGGAGTGGAGCAAAGTCACCAACACATGTCCCTTGTGCAAGTCCCGCTTCACCGCACTTTACAAAGGAGTACGTTCGCACTCGTTTTTTCTTGCTTGCCCTTTCTTCTTGTTCTTTGTTTCTGTTTCTTTCTCGTTGTCGCTTTCTTTCCTTCTTTCCTTGTTCACTTTTTCTTACTTTCTTTGTCAAAACACAAGAATGATAAGTCCTCTCCGTTATTCGTCAACCACAAAGAACAAAGCAAGAACATTGACGAAGCAGAGGCAGAACTTCTCATCACGCCCTACCTCCAACAAACCCGCGACAGTCATCAAACCTCCACACTAATAACTCTCGATGACTCATTCATCAACGATGAAGATGAGGAAGAGGAAGAAGAGGAGAACGAAGAAGTGAGAAAAGAGGAGTTGGCGGTGGCCACCCAAGTCTTTGTCTCTTCTTCGCAACGAGCGAGAGATGACCGACGCAAACAGCAGTTGCATTCGTTGAAGCTAAGGAGAGAAGCACAAAGAGAAAGATCAAGAAGAACAGAGAGTGTAATACAAATAGAAGCAGACGAAGAGGAAGAAAGAGAGGAGCAAAGACACCATGAATGGTACCGAGACAAAACGAAGAAGGAACAAAAGAAAAGAGAACTTATTGATGAGAAGGATGCAAACACAAATGGACAAATCACTGATTGGATCACTCGCAAAAGAACTAGGATGAACGGTGATGACTCTACGAAAAGAACGAGGCCAATCTCTTCTTTATTCCGTTCTTGTTCTTCTTCTTCTCCTCCTCCTCCTCGTAGTTCTTCTTCGACCTCTTCCTCTTCTTCTTCCTCTTATTCATCTTCTTCCTCCTCCTCTGGTTCAACCCTTTTCATCGACCTCACAGACAGCAACTCAAACACACCTATCACTCCTTCAACCTCTTCAACAACATCAACAAAAACGAGCACCAAAGAACGAGTCAAGTTTAAGAACGTCACTCGGCATCTTTCCTTTGATGAAGAAGACAAAGAAAACTGTACAGCAAACTCACGCAACGCATCCACTAACGCTTCTTCTTCGACAAGCAAACATCAACTTATTCAACAACACAAGTTTCAGGTAGTCTCTTTCATTCGCAGCGAGTTGATGCCTCTCTGGAAGAACGGTGCTCTCTCCAAGGAGCAGTATGCGAACCTCACGAAGCAAGTGGCAGAGCGGTACGTGGAGGACGGGCTGGGTTGTCAGTTTGGGGATGAAACGCCTCTTACGGCAAGGCCGTTGCTGCTCTCTCCCGTTCGTCGGCAGCACGTCCGGCACCTGTTGGATTCTGCATTAGACGAAACATTCTCTTAAGAGAGAATTGCATTTGATGTTATACATAAAAAATAACAAATAATTAAAAAACAAACATAAAAGCAGTCAAAAGCAGTCAGTCTAGTAAGAGTCTACCGTAACAGCAAAGAAACAAAACTCCAAAAAAAAAAAGAAATACTTAGAAAAGCACCAAAGAAAGCATTACCGGAAAAAATTCGAAGAAAAAATTCGTTAATGATACAATTAACGTAATAAAGCCTCGTGTAACGGAAGCGTTATGAAAAACCACACAAAAAGGTAAAACTCGAACCCCATTTCCGTGACCGCCAACACAAACACGGCAACAACGCGCTCCACCTCCATATCTCCATCATGATGACCACAACAAAGCCGCCACACAACAACGCAGGCGCGGAGAGTGAAACGAGAGAATGGGCCTACATGTTGTTGTGGGAGAAGAACAAGTTCCGGTGGGGCTTCATCGTGTTGTTGCTGTGGATTGCGGCTGCCTGGGCGTGCACCATAGAGGCCGCTTTGGTGGACAGGCGGTCGGAGAAGAACCTGTTGCACTGGGGCATTTGGCCTCGCCACGCTCGTGGTCTCTTTGGCATCTTGACCGCCCCCTTCGTTCATGTTGGTACGCTCGTCTCATCTCTCTCTCTCTCTCTGCTCTCTCTCTCTCCCTCTCTCCCTCTCTCCCTCTCTCCCTCTCTCTCACTTCTCTTACTTTCTCTCCTCTTGACAAACGAAAAGGATATGGGCATTTGGCGGCCAACTGTTTCGCTATAGTGGTGCTGGGCAGCCTCCTGGTGCTTCGCGGGATGGCCGAGTTCCTGGGCTTTCTCCTCTGGATAGCGGGCATCGGGGGCTCGGCGTTTGGGCGGTAGGGCGCGACGAGTACATCCACGTGGGCGCCTCCGGCGTGCTGTTCGGCGTCTTCGCCGTGTTGCTCGCCGCACCCGTCGTGGAGAGGCCCTTCCGCCCGCTCAACTTTGTGAGCGCCCTGGTGGGAGGGCTCATCTACGGCGGCATGTTCTTTGGCTTCTTTGGCTTTGATGGGAAGGTCTCCTATGAGTCCCACATCTGTGGCTTCGCGTCGGGGTTGTTGGGGGCGGTCATGTACTTTTATTTGTGGCAGAGGGTGCTGAGGCCAAAGGTTGGGCAGGACGGCAGGGTTGTGACCGTGGGCCGGCCCGAGCAGAAGCAGCAGAAGAAGAGCGTGCACGAAGCAGGAATGGACGTGGAGTTAGGACACGTTGGCGGTAACCCTTTTGATGAAGATGACGAAGAGGATCTTGGTCCTTTGGAAGAACCGGACGATCTCAATCGTTATGTTGTTGCTTGACACAGCAAAATAAACAGTCTTAGTCTTCTTACAAAGTCTTTGCAATCTTCATAATGCACGGCAACAACGAACCGCGAGGTGGCCCTCGCCGCAATAAAATGTCCTTCAGGCTGACCGAGGAGAGAGCGAAAATCCGGAGACGAAACAGGATGACGATCCGCACCCCTTTTAAAAAAGTCAAGTGGCGATTCCCCTTTCTTTTCCGAAGTTGAAATTTACATTTATAGAAATTAGATTCCCATTTACGGAAAGCACTTTCTAATTTAAGGAATATCCACGTCATGCTTTAACACGTCCAATCGGGTCGTCGTGATAATTAGAACTGAAAAAAATAAAAGAAAGAAAGGAACAGTTTGGCTGCCTTTGCCAAAGCCCTTGCCGTTGGCCTTCAAGTAAGGACCAGAAGAAAAGGAGGAAGGAAGGGGAGAAAGAAAATGCTGGCACAACAGTCCGTGCGGCACTGTGATGGCGGAGAGGGCGGCTCCAACAAAAGAGAAGGAGGAGTGGAGCTCAATGACTTGGGAGAGGAAATGGTTTTCACCATCTTCACCTTTCTGGACGTGAAGGACCTCGTGGCTGCCCATTTCGTTTGTCACAAGTGGGCACGCATCTCATCAGACGACAGGTATATTTCTTTTTATTTGCCTTTTTTTTTTTTTGGCTAATCGATTACAAACTTCTCTTCTCTCTCTCTCTCTCTCTCTCGTTCTCTCACTCCTCTTTTTTCAAAAAGTTTGTGGAAGCAGTTATGCTTTCGTAAAAGAAAGTTTCTTGCGAGTTACCTTCTGGCCAGCCAACAAGAGCACCGCCTCCCTTGGAAGCAGGTGTTCAGATTCCTCTATTACCCCTTCAAGGTTTGTTGTCCCCTTCTCCTTTCTCTCTTTCTCTATCTCTCTCTCTCTCTCCTGTCTTTCTTTGCTCTTGCTTGTGTGTGGTTGTTGGTTTCTTCTTGTTCATCGCTCTTTGTTGTCTCTTCTCTTCTCTTCTCTTCTCGGTCTCTTCTGTCCTTCTCCTCTCTTCTCTGCTTCTCTTTCTCTCTCTCTTTCTCTCTCTCTTCCTCTTTCTCTCTCTCTCTCTCTCTCTCTTGCATAACCACAACAACCCAAAACAGTGGTCCGAACAACGAAAGAACTCCCACATCAGTGTACAAGAACAAGGCAAAAGAGCGATAATAACCGGCACTAAAGACAACAACAACTTTTCCATCCACTGTGCCACAGCGATGCTGCCTCGCGATAGCAGCCCTCAAAAAGAACCCTTTCACTACTATGAATTCTATGTGGAAAAGAAAGGGGTATGCAACATTGGCTTTGGTGTCAGCGACCTCAATTGGGATGTACGTTGTTGCTTCTTTCTTTTTCCTTATCTTTCTTCCTGTCTCTCTGCTCTCTGCTCTCTGCTCTCTGCTCTCTGCTCTCTGCTCTCTGCTCTCTGCTCTCTGCTCTCTGCTCTCTGCTCTCTGCTCTCTGCTCTCTGCTCTCTGCTCTCTGCTCTCTGCTCTCTGCTCTCTGCTCTCTCTCTCTCTCTCTCCCTCCTATGCTTGTCTTATTTTTCATTTCGCTCACTTGCACAACAAATAATAAACAGTTAACAGGAGCATTCGTTGGCTTTAATGAAGCACACTTTAACTATGGTTACACTTCGAATGGCAAAATGAAGCGAGAGAACGGCTTCACTTGTTATGGCGAGGGAGACCGGGTGGGCATGTGGGTGGAATATCCCAGCACCAGCGCGCTCACCCTCCACTTCTTTCTGAACGGCCAGTGGGTGCACACATGGGACCGCGTCTCCGCTACCCACTGTCCTCCCCTCTTTGCCACCGCAACGCTATACCGCACCAAAACTTCTGTTCTTTTGGATAAACCCCTTTGAAACGTGTCCCTTTTTTTTTCATTAAGAATCGAAAAATAGGGCGATAAGAGTCGATATTTTACGCATAAACCGAGAAAATTATTTGTTATACCTGAAAATTTTATCGTGCGAATCGATTATTGTCCAAACAACAAGTATAGGGACCAATAGAGGGAGAGACAAAGAAAAGAAGGGACAAGAATTTGTCTTTGTTGTTGTTGTTGTTGCTAACACAGTTTGAAAGAAGTATGATAAAAACATTTTACACCTTGGTGACCCTGGAGAGAACCTCGGCGCGGTCCACCTCGGAAAGATCGCAGGCCTGGACCTCAGTACCAATGCCTACAAACTTCTTCTTGATGGAGTCCTTGGTGGAGGTGTACATCATCTTCTGCTTGATGGGAGACTAAAGGAAAGAAAAAGGGGGGATTTGTCAGGCCAAAGGATGAAGAAAGAAAAAGGGGGGAGGGAGCACCAACCTCATCAGGAGCCCACAAAACAAAGACGATCTTGTTCCTCTTGCCGCCATCGACTTCGTACTCGAAGTCAAAGATGCCGTAGCGGGCATCATTGCGGGGGAGCTCACCGACGAAGTCCTCCCAGGTGGCAGAGGTGGGGGCCTCCTTCTCGAAGACGACGGACTTGTGGTCATCAGCGATCTTGAAGATGGCATAGCGCACGTTCTTGCCGAGCTTAAGCTCGTTGAACTTGTTTACGCACTCGTCGTCAATGGCGATACCAGATTGAGAGCCAGACATTCTGATTTATAGTACTGCAGATTTTGTTTGAAAAAAAAGTCAATAACGTTGATTAAAACTTTAGCGGAAAGAAACACACTCAAAAAAAAACAAACACCACACACACAGAATTTGGATGAAGAGGGAGATGAAAAATAATCCAAGCCAAAGAGCGTACAAGGGGAGGACTGTTGCGCGTGTGTTGCGGTGTGTGCAAACAAAAGGGGAAAAGAAAAAAAAAAGAAGAGACAGCCACACAAACAAAAAATTAAACGGAGTTACAAGAGATATGAGAACCCTCAGACACAAAATAAAGTAAGTAGCGAGAGAGAAACAGAAAAAGATTTGCTTTTCGCGTCCCCTTTGCAACCCAAACGCAGAAACACTTGGGTACTTGGGGAAAAAAAAAAAAAAGATGCCCCTTGACAAGAATAGTGGGGGTAAAAACAGCAAACCGAGAGAGAGAGAGAGAGAGAGAAAGGGAGAAAAAAAAATGATGATACGAGACGAACCTGTATGTGTAGGAGAAGGAGGTTTTTTTTTTTTGTTTTCCTTACAAAAAAAAAAGAAGAAGGAAAAAGAAAAAAAAAAGGGCCTTTTTGTTGGGTGAAAGGCGAAAAACTTAAAATTTACGGAAACGGAGCAACAGCTGACGTGGTGGTACACAATTGGATGCTAAAATGAAAGGAAACCCTCGACTGACGAGCAAATATTACCGTAAAGTACTCTGTCCATCCAGTGCAGCGGGCCAAATCAGCTTGCCGTCGATGGACAGATCTTACAGGGACGGAGGATGTGGGAATCGTGCCTAGCAACCCAAAATTATGGGACAAGTCCGCCAAGCAACCAATCGAAAATCAAACATTTTGATATTTCTCTTTTTTGACAAAACAAACGCGAACGAAACGACGCTGAGTTTTTTCACATGCCGGTGAGCACTATCTTGCCGAGGTTGCGGTTGTCTTCCATGAAGACATGAGCCGCAGCCACGTCCTTCCAATCAAACACCTTTGAGATGACCGCTTTGATCCTCCCGTCGGCCAACCTGGGGAGCAGAAAGGCCGCAAGCTCCTTTGTCAGCTTGGTCTTGTACTCCACCGCCCTCGCGCGCAGTGTGGAGCCTCTCACCGTGATCCTCTTGCGAAGGAAGGGGCTGAGGTCAAAGGCGGGCGCTGCCGTGCCTCCCAAAAACGCTAACATGACCATCACTCCATCGCACGCCAGACATCGCAGGTTTTCTTCCCAGTACGACGCACCTACAAAGTCTATCAAGATGTCTACTCCTTTGCCCTCGGTGAGCTCCAACACCCTCTCCGCGAATCGCCCATCACACTGTTTGTAGTTGATGCCGTGGTCCGCACCGACTACCGATTGACAAAACGTTATCTTCTCATCGGAGCCTGCAGTCACTATGACCGTTGTGTTGGCGAACTGCTTTGCCAGTTGTATGGCTGCTGTGCCCACACCGCTCGCCTGCCTCAGTCGTCCATGTCAGCATCAGGATCCTTTTCTCTCCCTCCTTTCACCTCTCTCTCTCTCTCTCTCTCTCTCATTCTCTTTTCTCGTTCTCTTCTTTTCTTTTGTCTTCTCCTCTTCTCTATCAACGTACACCAGCATGAATGAGCACCCGCTTGTTGTCTTGCAGGTCGCCCAGCCAGCAGAGCGCCTGCCATGCCGTCAAGAAGGCCTCCGGCAAGCTGGCCGCCTCCTCAAAGGACATGCCGTCCGGTATGGGTATGGCCATGCCATGAGGGATTGCACAGTATTCTGCATAGCCTCCACCTTTTTGTTTCAGGTTTTGCAAAGGGACAGACAATGAGAGACAGAAGAGAAGACGTTGGAAGGATGAAGAAGAAAAAGCAACTAGACGGAGGAGAGAACCTGGTAGCAATGCACTACACACACCAAAGAATAGGGCACTGATCAGTATTGGAGTAACACAACAAAGAGTGAGAACATGGTACGTACCATATTCTATCTCCCTTCTTCCACCCCTCAGCTGCGGCTGCCTCGCTGACTTCCTCCACGATGCCTGCCGTCTCCAGGCCCAACACCTCAGAGGCCCCAGGAGGGGGCGGATACTTGCCTTCACGCTGGTGGATGTCAGCTCTGTTGAGAGCGGTGGCCTTGATCCTGATGAGCAAGGTGTTCACCTCATCCAGGGCGGGCTTCTGGACCTCTCCTATCTCCAACTGTTCGGCTCCGCCAGGTTGTTTCACGAGCACTGCTCTCATCTTTTCTGCTCTGCTTCTCTCTTTCCCTTTTTTTGCCGGGTCGACGCGAAATGATCTGCACTGCTGTTACTTGGCAGGGGTAAATCACGCAACCACTGGTGTCCAAATTCGCCGCACAGCAGCGAGGGGCTTTGTTGCATTTGAGGTGCACAGGGTTGAATTAAGCTTCGTTATTTCTCTTATGATGAATACTACGGTGCTATAACGTTTTAAAAACGCATTCAGCACAACGCAACCAAAGAGGAATGGAGGTGTCACCACTGCTGGCTGTGCTCACACTTGCCTTATGCTTTCTGTTGAGCTGCCTTCCTCCTGGTCTGGCAGCCCAAAGAACGCCCATCTCTGAGGAAGATGCTTTTGCCGTGTTCAATGGTAGGTTGGGCATTTTGTTAACGTCTCTGCACGCCTGAATGTAACTTTTCCTGTTGGTTTGTTTTGGCCAACAGTACCAGGACTCCAGATCCGTGTGGTGAATAACTCGGGTCCTGCTTTTTTTGCTTTTCCGACCGACAGCTCTGGCCACGTTCTGGAGGACTACTGGCTCTTCTTCTCGCTGCCTTACTTTCGCGAGTACAGGTGCACATTGGTCAATTCTCGCTGTACTGCTTTTCCCTCTTCGTCATTCTTGCTTTCTTTCTTTGTCTTAGCTGACAACAACCACGAAACGAAAGCCTTTCTTAGGGGATGTAACGTAGACACTGGATTCTATTACAATTTGACCGACCCGCACACCTATAGCATTGTGGATAGCAGAGAGAACTTCATACGGCTGCGATGGCACGGACTCGGTGGACCCTATGCAACTGCGGACTTTGTTCTTGAGGCCATCTCTGAGGAAGAGATTCGCGAATTTCAGTTAACTCTCCCTCCTTCGCTTAAATTTTTGTTCATGTCCTCTTCTTCTCTTGTCCTCCTTTGCCTGTCCTCTTTCTCGTTCTTGTTGGTCTTTCCTTCTTCCTGTTCTCGTTCTTCTTGTGCTTCTTCTTTCTTTCAACCTTCCTCCTAATTCACAATTTATTGATATTGCTCGCACAAAGGAATAACTATGGAACAACCAAGGAGTTAAACGTTCCTCCCAATTCTATAAAGTTCTCTATAGAGTTCCTCAACTTCACTTCTCATGTGTTGGCCGAAAACGAACATTTCTACGATGGTAGCAGTGGTTACTTTACCGAATGGAGTTTTCGAATCAACGTAGCTCTCTCTTTCTCTCTTTTAGCCTCTTCATTTACTCGTTCACTCACGCATTCCTTGTTTGGCTTAAATATCTGCAGCTAGGGCTATCTTCTTTGATAGTTCCCCAGCCTTGGTCGAACTACTATAATCCGATTGTGGCTGATCTTTCCACCGTTGGATCAGATAAGGTCATCTCCTATGTCAACACCGTTCAAGAAGGGTACAGGGTTCGAATTGGTCAAGTAAGTTTTGGATTTCTGAGCCGGTTATTTTCTTCCTTCTTCCCTCCTTTTTAAAACGGCTCATTCATTGCGGCTTTTTGTTTATAGGCATCCTTCTCGTTGAATGAACCACCAACGGCTTCTTTGGTCCACAAAAACGAATCGTTACATGGGTTTGAAGCTTTGGATGTCTCCATACAGAATTGGAATGGTTCCACCTCCTTACCGCAATCCTCTCACTTCGAGTTGGATGTTTTCGTTGTTGGTGGCAAAGACGTAATTTATGACCCCGGTCAGTATCTTCCTTCTTCTTCCTCCTTTCGTCTTGTCTCTTTCTCTCGGTTAACGTTGACGACTTGAACAGACTTTTCTTTATTGCTGGAACTTGGTGATGGCGAAGACGGCGATGAGGATGGCGTTATAGAAGACGGCATGACGGATGATGGCGGCTCAGATGGCTCCGCCCATGACAACCAAAAAGAAAGCGCCGATGACGACAACAAAGCGGTGGTCATCGCCGTGAGCGTGTTGGTCCCCGTGCTTGTTGTTTTGGGTGTGGTGGTGATCGCTTTGACCATCTTCCTTCAAAGGAGAAGGAGAAACAGGCAACAACACAAGATCACGACCGCCCTGCAGTTGGCCGAGAACGATGACGATGCAGTTGGCAGGTAGCCACCATCTCAAACAAACCTGCTCTTCTCCCCGATAGTGAGTATCCTTGTAGATAACCGATGCGGTAACGCACGAAATTCGGTGATTTGATAACGATAACAATATAATATAATCTTGTCTAATTCTCCCTCCTTCTCTCAACCTGTGCATCGCACGACCCGTTTCCCACAAAAAACATCCGAAATTTAGGCTAATAGAATCGAAGATTATCTTGAATTATCCCAAATATAGTCAACAATTCAACAAAAATATTCAATAGTTGTAAAATATCCGATATTTAGGCTAATAGAATCGAAGATTATCGTGAATTATCCTGAATTAAATCAACAATTCAACAATTTTATTAATTATTTATTAACAAAAAAGAAAAGAAAAGAAAAGAAATGGACTTATCGGCAGCATCCTCCTCCATTCGTTCCTCTCGCTCCCATGAGCCCTCCTCGTCTTCGTCTTCTTCTGCTTCTGGTTCGCTTCTCCTCACTCCAAGGTCCAACACTGGACCTCCTCCCTCTCCGTCCTCTTCCTCATCCCCCGCCACCGCTTGGCGCTGGAAAGAAGCCGAGGTGGAGGAGCTGATCGCTCGCCTGGAGAGGAGCGTCGTGCACAGGGAGAAGGAAGAAGCGAGCCGCAAGGACAGAGGGGGAGTGCTTGTGGTGAAGGACCGACGGTGGCGCTTTCGGTGGTACCCGCAGTGCTTCACGGGCGTGGAGCTGGTGGACTGGCTGTTGGCACACGAGGAGGGTCCCCCGTTTTGCGTTCGGACCAGAGAGGAGGCTGTTGCTCTAGGTTCTTTTTTTTTGCTCCTCTGCTTTTTTTTTCGTGTATTGTTCTTCTTCTTGCTCTTGTTCTTGTTCTTGTTCTTGTTCTTGTTCTTGTTCTTCTTCTTGTTCTTGTTCTTGTTCTTGTTCTTCTTCTTCTTCTTCTTCTTCTTCTTCTTCTTCTTCTTCTTCTTCTTGTTCTTGTTCTTCTTCTTCTTCTTTCTTCTTCTTCTTCTTCTTGTTCTTCTTGTTCTTCTTGTTCTTGTTCTTCTTCTTCTTCTTCTTCTTGTTCTTCTTCTTCTTGTTCTTCTTCTTCTTGTTCTTCTTCTTCTTCTTGTTCTTCTTCTTCTCTTCCTCCTCTTCATTCTTCTTCTTCTTCTTCTTCTCGTGCTTCTTCTTTCTTCTTACGCTGTTCTTCTGCTTGCTATTTGTATTATTTGTATTCATATTCTTGTCCTCCTGTTCTGTTTCTTGTTTTTGTTCTTCTCTTCTTTACTTATTGCATTATTGTTTGTAATCCTTTACTAGGGCAGCACCTGATGGACCAGGAATGGATCACACACGTTGTAAATGATAGAGAGTTCTTTGACAAAGGGTTCTTTTATCAGTTTAGGGTGATTCTTCTCTCTCTGCTCTGCTATCTGCTCTTCTGTCCTCGTATCTTTATCTCTGTCACACTTATTAATGCATGTCTATTGTAACAGATGAAAAAGAAGCTGTTGACGAATGCAGGTTTGGTCTCTGGTAATGGCGAGGCCAATCTTGACCTTGGTCGCATTGCAGTTGCCATGATTAACAACGTCACAGGTCTCTCTCTCTCTCTCTCTCTCTCTCTCTCTCTCTGCTCGCCCCGCGCTCTTCTCTCTCTTCTCTCTCTCTCTCTCTCTCTTCCTCTTTTTCTTTATCTTTCTCTTTCTTTTTTCTTCAGTGATTAAAAACTTGTGTTTTGCCGTTTGACAAAACGAACAAAAACAAAAGGAGTACCAGTACAAGATCGACGATGGCGGCTGAAGAAATATCCAAACTGTTTCATTGGCAAAGAAGCAGCCGACTGGATGTCTGCTCATCTCAACGTCGATCGAGAGGCGGCCATTCGAGTGCTTCAACAGCTCCACAAAGAAGGCCTCTTTTATCACGTGACCAACGATCATGCCTATAAAGATGCAGAGCTGTTCTATGTCTTCTCAAAGCAGTTTCCCTCCTCGTTGAGCTTGCCGCTGGTGAGAGATACGTATTGGATCGAATGGGAGGAACTGGACATCATTCAGACCATCTCGCAGGGCTCTGATGCAATTGTATATAAAGT
This sequence comes from Balamuthia mandrillaris, assembly GCA_031835245.1. Classification (NCBI taxonomy): domain Eukaryota; phylum Discosea; order Longamoebia; family Balamuthiidae; genus Balamuthia; species Balamuthia mandrillaris. Next base: position 21,160 of record JAVKOQ010000193.1, read on the forward strand.
TCGTATACATACTTTTTATTTATGTCTCATCACGCTTTCGCTCGTCGCTCGTCTCTTGTCTCTTTCCTCTTGCTCACAAGAACAAACAAACTAAAGGGACTTTGGTGCGGCGAAGAAGTTGCCATCAAAGTGGTATCCTTGCCGTCCCCTGCGTCTACAACAAACGATCCACGAAAGATTGAACATGACCAAACATCTAACTCTCAACCCCCAACAATGACGAAAACGAACAACGGCGGGGGTGGTTTTCGATTCAGCAGAACCAAAAGCACTTTGATCAGAGACAGAAGCACCGCTCGTGTTGCCATGTTGGAAGCTCTTGATGAGTTCAAAAACGAAATATGGATTCTCAGGTTTCCTTATCTCCCCCTCCTCCTGCCTCTGTTCCTTATTTTTCTCTTCTGTTCTTTTCCATTATCCTTTGCCAGAAGTGTTCTTCCTTTCAATGGCTAATTGTTAACAAAAAACAAGTGGACTTCATCATCCAAACATCGTCTCCATGAAAGGCATTTGTAGGAATCCATACGCCGTCATCACAGAATGGCTTCCTTGCGGAGACCTTTATCGTTTTCTACATTCCTCCGACTCTGAGGATTCGTTTTTACCGTGGAGCATTATTTGGAAGATAGCTTTTGATATAGCACAAGGAATGGCTTACTTGCATTCCAAAGATATTGTTCACTCGGACCTGAAGTCTCCCAATTGCTTGGTTTCTTGCTTATGTGAAGACTCTATAGCTGTTAAGATTGCGGGTTTGCTATCCTCTCTTTTTCTTTTCTAGCTTTCGTCACTTTAGTTTCCGTCTCTTTTCTTGTTTATTTGACTTATTCATACATTAAAACAAATAGATTTTGGTTTATCTGATAGAATCATTTCAAAGACAATGCAACTCGAGAAGGACCAACAAACGGCATCAACACAGAAAACGAAGAAAAAAAAGAAGAATAAGAGCGATGAAGTAAAGAATGAAAAGGAAGAAGAAGAAGAGGAAGAAGAAGAAGAAAAAAGAGTTGAACGACTAGAAATAAGCCGGGGGTCACAAGGTGTGCGTTCCAAGGACCGGTTCAGCAGCTCTGAAAGAAAAGTTACTAACCCAAGTAAGTCTCTCTCTCTCCTCTCTCCCCCCTCTCTCTCATTCCTCTCAATGAGAAAGAAGAAGAATGATGTCTCAAGAATGAAAAACGAAGAAACAACGAATGAGAAATAACAAAACCATTCTCTCCTCCTCTCTGCGCAACAGTATGGCTAGCGCCAGAGGTCCTCGATGCCACCAAAGACTACGACGGCAAGGCCGCCGACTGCTACGCCTTTGGCGTGATCCTCTATGAGGCCATCACCCGGCAGGACTACTTCTCCGAGCTTCGGTTCTTCAGCCAAATCGAGGATGCGGTTCTCAGCGGAGAGCGACCGAAAAACCTGGAGAGGTGCTTCGAAGCAAGCGGCAGGTATCCTCCGAAGCTGAAAGGGTTGGTGGAGCGGTGTTGGAGCCAGAGTCCCACGCAGCGGCCTTCCTTTCAGGAGGTATGCGAGGAGCTGAAGGAAATGATGGAATGGAAGAAGGAAGGAGAAGAACAATGATAAAGAGAAATCATGAAAAATAAACTGTAAATATATATTTTTGGGCTATATTAATGCACCAATTGAAAATCAATAAGTTGAACGGACCAATGAAAATTCAAAAATTTCATGCTTTAATTTACTTTTTGATTTTTAATTGGTGCATCAATATAGCCGCGAAAGCAAAAAAAAAAAAAAATGAAGAAAGAAGTCAAGTGCAGTTGCTTGAAGGTGGCATTGCATGGCCTCTGGACAAGAAACTCCAGCGATGTAAAGTTGAGCGACGCTCCTGTCGAGTGTTGTCATCCTTCTACTTCTCCTGGTCACTCCGCCCCCTCAATAAAACAAGCTGCAAGCCGATTTAGTTTCGGCTTTACCCAATTTTCTGTGCGAGATGAGGAGGAAGGAGACAAAGAAGAAAAAGAAGGAGAAGGAGAAGGAGAGGAGACTGCGAAACAAACAAAAGCAAAGCACAAAGGAACAAGGAGATACGTAGAACTTCCGTGCAACCCTTGTCTTATGGTTCGCTTTGAGAGAGAAGACAACGAGGAGACGGAGGAGGAACGCGCCGAAACATCCCGTCATGTGGGTTACTGGCATCTCCTGCAACAACTTTTCTCTCTTCTTTCTGCTTCTACTTCTTCTTCGCTTTCTTTTCAGCTGTTGAACAAACTCTTTTTGGTTGTTAACCCGTTGAATGGAGGGATTACCCTGCTGCTCCATTTCTTGGAGACGGAGTGCACCTCTCACCAACGACTTTTCTTTCTCACCTCTCTTCTCCCTCGCATGGCTGAACGCGCTCTTCTTCTGCCCATACTCTTCGATGGCTCTTCCTCCTCGCATTCTTCTCAGCAAAAAGAAAGAAAGGCAGTCGAAGGAGAAGGAGAAGTAGGAGGAGAAGGAGAAAGAGGAGGATGGATACCGCTTCTGCAAAGACAGGAAGAAGGAGCGGTGACGCTGACCCAACTGCAGATAAGCTGCCTGCTGTGCCACGCCTTCTTTGGAAGCTTCCCAGGACGAAGCCACGGAGAGAATTGGAACGGCGCCTCGCGGTGGTCGACCTATCCTTCCTTCAACTTTAGTTACTTCTTCTTGGCGGGAGCGACAACGAACGGCGAAGAGAGAGCTGTTCGTCCCCATCAGCTGCACAAGTTGAGAATGTTTCTGAATTACTTTGAGAGAGTGACGACCTTTGGAACGACTTGTGTGTTCGCTGTGCCATCTTCTTGTTCTGCTTCGTTGCAGTCTGCTTCCTGTTCTTGTTCTTCAGACGTTCAAGTAGTAAAGGAAGAAGAAAGAAAGGAAACGAGGAAAGAGGCAATTAAACAATATGAGACAGCTCATAAGCAGGAGAAAGAAAAGGAGAAAGAAGAGAATGAAGGAGCTCAGAATATAGAAAGAGGACAAGAAGGAAACGAACAGGAGAAAGAGAAGACAGAAGAAATGGAAGCACAAGCAAAGAGAGCAACAGCACAAAATGAAGAAAAAGAAAGAGAACGGAGGATCAAAGAAGGAATGAAGAGGCTGTCGCGTGGCCGAGTCAGCTTCAGAAGGAAAGTATTGCACAAGAGGGAAGTACCACGATGGAGGAAGAGCAGGAACCCTCTGTCGGAGGTGAGAATCTTTGATGAAGGACGCATCGAGGACTCTGGCTTTGGCGTGTTGCAAGCTGACTTTGCCAACCGTTTTCTTGGTTCGTTATCTTTCACACTTTATAAACTTTATCAACTCACTTAAAAAAAAAGGAGGAGGAGTATTGCACCAAGGTTGTGTCCAAGAAGAAATACGGTTCAGCACCAATCCGGAATTGATAGCCGGGATGTTGCTATGCGAAGCCATGCAAGATAACGAAGCGATTGTCATGAAAGGTAACCCATTCTTTCTTCTTCTTCTTCTTCTTGTTCTTCTTGTTCTTCTTCTTGTTCTTGTTCTTCTTCTTCTTGTTCTTCTTCTTCTTGTTCTTCTTCTTCTTCTTCTTCTACTATTCCTTCGTCCTAGATGACTTTTATGTTTTTTTTTTTTAAAAATAGGAGCGGAGCAGTATTCTGAGTATTCTGGATATGGACATGGTCTGAAATACGAGGGTAGTGTTTACGACAAAACTCCAAGGTGCATTCTCCTTTCTCTCTTCTTCCTTCATTCCTCTTTCTTGTCCTTCTTGTTCTGCGTTGTGTTCCCAATTGCTTTATTTTAAAAAATAACATCACACAGAGACAGAGCGGGTCGAAGAGAAATAGAGATAGTGGCCATGGATGCAACTCAGTTCTTTGATCCTTCCAAACAATGGCAAGACGAGCTAATCCACCGCGAGCTCAACAAAGCCTTCATCGCCTTCGCAGAGAGACCAACGCCTTCCTCTCCTTTTGTGCTTCGTCCTTTAAGCGCTGTAGCAACTGGACATTGGGGATGCGGCGTCTTTCGAGGAAACAAAGAGTTGAAGAGCATGTTGCAATGGATGGCAGCGTCGGAGGCGGGACGGCCGCTCTTTTACTTCACGTTTGGTGCAAAAGGAGAGACGGCCTTTGTGGAGGCCCTTGCGGAGGTAGTTCGTTTAGCGGAGATGCAAGGGATGACTGTTGGTTCGTTTCCTTCTCTCTCTCTCTCTCTCTCTCTCATTGACACTCATTTGACAAAAGGACAACTGTACAAATGGGTGCTCAAGTATTGTCAGTCTTATTCGAAGGCATCACAAGCAGGTTCTTCATCAACGCCGCCTTCCTCGCTTTTTGCTTTTCTGCAACAAGCTCTTAGTATCATTGGCAACTCGACTTGTTTTGTGTTTCTCTTTCGCTGCTGGAGTAAACTAGTCGATGGCTTCATTCAGGAGGTCCGAGGAATGGAAGCGAAGGAACAAAGCCTTGTGGAGTGGGGGGAAGGGGATGGAATCCCTTTAAAAAAAAACAAGTTTAGCAGCGCAAAACTTTTAATATTATATCTTTCTCTGTACTCAAACACTTGATCTTCTTACCAGACTACGACATGGTAGCCTGCTTCTGATACATCGCCTCCAAACGTTCCAATACCTCCACAAAGTCAGGCCTCTCTCCCGGACTCGCATTCCAACACTGCGTCATCAGCGCCACATACTCCACGTCCGTTCCGGCAGGGATGGGAGGACGCTCTCCCTTCATGTGGACCGACGTCAACCATTGCTGAGGAGTGTACCCCACAAAAGGGAATTCACCGGTGAGATTCTCCCACATGACGAGGCCAAAGGAGTAAACGTCCGACTTGGTGGTTTGTTGATGGTCAGGAGAGAGCCAGTTCATGGTGCCGTAGAAGGTTGTCTCTGCCTGTTTTTGCATTTCGAGGGAGGTTACCTGCGCGGAGATGCCAAAGTCGCTAACTAATGCTTTAAAGTCTTCGTTTATCTGGTTATGTTTAAAAGATATATGGGAGTAAGTGCATGAACCACTCTCAACGTTCGTTGTTGGAAGCAAAAACAAACTAGAAAGAGAATAGATTAAAGGAAGGTTAGAACTTACAAGAATATTTGGTCCTTTGAGATCGCGATGAAGAATAGGTGGATTGTTTTGGTGCAAGTAAGTCATTCCTAAAGGAAGGAACAGCAATCCACATCAGTCATTACAGACAAAGATTGGGTGGAAGCAGAAAAGCAGAGAAGCAGGGAAGAGGAGAATTTGAGAAAATTATTTGAGAGAGAGAAGCGAGGAGATTACCTCTTGCAATGTCACGCATGAATCGGAGCCTAATATTCCACGGAGGATTCTGTTTTTTGATACAATCGTTCAGGTTTCCTCTGTCCGCAAACTCGGTGAGAAAGAAGATGCTTCCCGGTTGCAAACAAGCGCCCATAAACAGCACAATGTTGGGATGCCTCAACTGGCTCATCATGTCGATTTCCTTTACAAACGTTTCTCTCTCTGACCACATCAACGACTGTCCTTTCAGCTTTTTGATGGCCACAGCAATGCCTCTCCACTTTCTGAGAAGAGAGAGAAGAGAGCAGCAGAGAAGAAAAATAAAACGCAGAAACAAATGAGAGAAAATGAAAGGAGCGAGAAGAAGGAAGGCAAACCCTTTGTACACAGCTCCACTTCCACCCTCCCCAAGCAAACCCTCCATGACAACCTCAGAGTGTTGAATCTCCCAAGGCTTCTTTTCTCGAAAGCTCTCTCCTCGCCTCCTAGAAACTGGCGGCATAACAGGTGCCACCTCTTCCACATCCTCCTCTTCCCCTCCACGAGGTGTAACTATCTCTTCTTCATCCTCTGCTCTCTTTTGCTTTGTCTTGGCGGCGTGTCGATTAGACAGGGCTTCCGAACTGTTCACTCTCTTCAGAACGGATGGGGAGGATGAAGGAGTTGAAGACTTGAATCTCTCCTTGCGAAGTGTAAGGCTTTCAGAGTCTCTTGAGGAGACAATGGAGCTTCCTCCACCGCCTCCAACCATTTTTCTGGAGCTTGACCGTTTCGAAGAGCTTTTCCTCGTTTTCACTCTTTCACTGGAAGTCAATAACGGCGAAGAGGATGAAGACGCTGATGAAGACGATGAGGAGGATGAAACAGATGAGGAAGAAGAAGATAGTCCTTTTTGATGCAAGCGAGACAGCAAATTCGTTGTACTTTTACCTTTTGGAAGGTTCGCATGATCGTTATGATGATGATGAGAGCCCTTGATTCTATTGCTGCTGTCTTGTCGTTTTGACCTTCTCTCTCGGTCTTTACGTTTTCGGTTCTCTCTCTCGGCCAAGTAAGTTGTTACTTTGAGCCTCTCTTCTTCCGAGAGGCCAAGTGAGTCCACCACTTCGGCCTCTTTCAAGGAGGAGATGTCGTCCCCTGAAAAGTGGTTGCGTTTGAACTTTGATAAACTGTCTTCTAGTTTTGCTTCTTTTAAAAACTTGAGAAGGACTTGATTCAAAAGCAAAATAAAGCAAAGATAAAAGAGTTAACAAAGTTCGATTAAAACGGAGGAAGAAGAGAAGATAGCTGAGAGAGAAGAGAACCGGAGGGGAGAAGAGAGAGATGGCACCTTCCTCACTCTTTAAAAGAGCGGCAATCTTTTCTTGCCCCAACTCGGTAGCAAGGTTCCTGGCAGTCTGCCCTCTCGAGTTCTGCAACTTAACATCCGCTCCCCAAAACAACATCAAGTCCACCAATGCCAACTCTGCATCTTCTGTTGAACTTGAAGAAGGCGAGGAAGAAGCAGGCGAAACTTTGGCTAAAGTATTGAGAAGAACGTGTAGGGGAGACTCTCCAATCTTTGTTGTGAGGTTAGGAGACGCCGCGTTCTTGAGCAAGTACTCTGCCGTGATGAGAGCCACCGTTGGATTCGTATTCTTGACAGCAATGTGCAACGGCGTTTCGCCCCAGTTGTTTTGATGGTTGACATCCACTCCGTTGAGAAGGAGGATGTCAAAGATGTACTTTTGAGGAAGGAAGTTGCGAGAGAGATAAACGTTGGCAAAGAGTTGCAACATGCTTTCTTTATCTCTTGAAGTTGAGGAGGAAGAGGGGGAAGATGAATGGCGAGTCACAGCGGGAGAAGAAGGGGCAGAAGAGGGAGAAGGAGAGTAGCCAAAGTATGCATCATCTGTGAGGAGGGTTTTTAGTGATGAAGAATGATAAAGAGAGAGTGAGTGAGAGACAACGAGAAACGAGAGAAGAGGCGAAAGCAAAATAAGAAACATGCTCACCTACAGATCCTCCAGCTTTGATAATACTTCTTTTTCGTTCCTCTCTCAAATCCATCATAAACTGAGAAGAAGAATGCGAAGCGACAAATTGTCTTTGTCCATCTGCACCCCTTTTAGAAGAAGAAAAAGCTGAAGTAGCATTAGTGCTGTGCTTCTCCTTCCCGCTAGTATGTTCCAAGAAGCATTCATCACGGAAGAAGGACTGAAAGAAGAAGTGAAGACACGTGTTTCCTTCCTTTTCCTCCGCGTTGAACAGAGCCGTCCCTCCCGAAGGCAGCTTCTTCAACACGCTCTCTTGAGCTAATATCAACTTTAGTATGCTCTCATTGCCCTTCAAACAAGCCGCATGAAGTATAGTGTTCCCTCCGGCGTCTCTCTTCTCAATGTCAACTGCCTCATGGCCCATCAAAAACTCCAAGCATCGAAACGCAGAGCAGTGGATGGCATAATGAAGAGGAGGCAAGTTGACGGGAGGGAAGAGGTCGTCGTTGAGCAGGCAGAGGCCAAAGCTCTTGTGCTGCAGGCGGACTTTCGTATAAAGGGAGAGAGCCCGCCAGTCGTCCTTCTGGAGGAGGCGGCGGATCTTCTTCTGGCGTTTGGGTTTCCGTTCGGCGTCTTTCATATCTGTTGGAACAGCAAACAAAGGAATGGAAGGTGTTGGAGTTGTTGTTGTCTTTAATGTTGCTTGCTTGTTTGTTGAGGAAGAGGAGGAAAGAGGAGAGCGAGGAGAAGGAAGAGATGAAGAAGAAGCAGGAGGAAGAGGAGAAGGAAGAGGGAGAGGAGAAGTCTGAGAAGGCAGAGTGGTCCTGTGAGGGGGAGGGGAGATCTCGCTAAGGGTCTGCTTTTCAGGTATCTTCTCCTTCCGCGACGAAGGCATAATAATGGCGGAGGAAGGTCGTTCCGGCAGTTTTGTTGTGGTTGATGAAGTGGAAGAAGAGGAAGAAGGAGAAAGAACAGCAGAAGAGGAATTGGATAAAGCAGGATCCCTGATACGAGCGCGATGCATGCCCGACAGAGCCCTTCGGAGGGTCGTATTCGTTCTGGTACGCGTGATTGATGGGTCTATTTCTTTCTCTTTCTCTTTCTCTTCAGCAACGTCTGCGTGCGCTCTTGTTGGACACGGCGAAGAAAGAGGAGACAGTTGAGGTTGGTCCTTCTCTCCTAGAGTCCATTTTCTCGTTCGTGGTTTGATTTTGCTTCCTCGTTTGCTGCGTTTTTTACTGGAAGAACGTTCTCCACCTTCTTCTCCACGTTCTGCTCTTTCTTTATGCCGTCCTCGATCTTTTGTTTGCGCCTTGTCTTTGTCTTTCTCTTTGTCTTTGTCTTTACCTTTTTCTGTTCTGCTTCTAGCTCTCTTTTCTATCGTCTTTTGTGATTCGTCTTTTTCTTTCTCCTCAGTCGTTGTGTCTTCCGTTTCGTTTGCAGATGCGTTTGCCGAATCTTTTCTGTGTCTTCGCAGTGTCATCTTCTCTTTCTTTGGCTTGCTTGTTTCCTCAACGTCGTCCTCGGTGTGATCGCCGCTTTCCATGGTGGAGTGAGAACAGAGAGAATAACAGAAAAAAAAGCCACCGACAGCAAGAAAAAAACACCAAAAAGGAGGAGGAGAGGTGATTTGCCTTCAAACTTTTTCTTTTTTTTTTTTTGTTCTTCTCTTTTACGAGCACAAAGAACACAACAGAGAGCGCAAATGAAAAAACAAAAAAAAGTTACGAGCCCTTTTTCTGTGCTATAGTAGATCCTATCCCTATTTTGTGAAAAGACGCCTCGGAGTTGATAATGGAGTCATTGCGATTGGAGGAGAAATTTCATGGTACCTTTATCGTTGCGGGAAGAAGCAAGGAGTTCAAGAAGAAGAAGAAGAGTCGCCGTCTGGTTGCTGGTGTGGGTGGCGGTGTTGTTGTCGTTGATGGGCAAGCAAATGCTCGCGATGGCGATGAGCGAACAGGACGGAATGAAGCACGCTCGCTCCTGCCACCGTTATATACAATCCCAACAACAGATGCACAAACTTTTGTGTGATTTGAACGTTTATCAACATCAATCCTGCGAGCAGCTTTTCGAAGCTGAATCCAGACCTATTTATGTTTTTTTTTTTTTTTGTTGTATATTAGTCAAGGCGAAGGTAGAGAGACGCGAGAAGGAAGAAGATACAGAGAAAACGGGAGAAGAAAGAAGAGCAAACGAGAGACCGCGAGAAGATCAAGGAGAAGAGAATGAGAGAACAAGAGCGAGAGAACGAGAACAGAGAAGAGAGTGAACGATGAGAAATAAAAAGAACAAAGTTATTTCGTTCAGCAAGTACCAAGCGAGCCCATGAGTGAAGCCGAATAACCGCTGATGAACGGCGGACGTGCTGAGATAGTAATCGTATTCAAATACATAGTAAGGAACGATGGCAGTAATGGCCACGATCACAAAATTGAGCATAGAAGCAGCCGGAACGAGCCATAGAGATGCCATGCCAAGCATCAACATCACACCCAAAGCCGGGTATATACGTTGATGGAATAAAAGAGGAGGACACTTTACAAGAAAGAAGAAATAACTGTTGCAGGAAGATACAGAGAGGAAGAAGGAGAGAGAGAGAGAAAGAGAGAGAGAGAGAGAGAGAGAGAGAGAGAAGGATAGAAGATGAAAACGTTAGGAAAGAAGTGAAGGTATATGTCTTGAGTGAGAGAAGAAAGCTAACCTGAGAGCTCCAGCAAGATAAGCAGCATTCGATATGCTTCCTTGCAACAAAAGGTTGATGTGAAAAGAATCTTTTTGTTTGTTGTGAAATGAGACACATAATAACGCACATATAAAATGAAAGAGAGAGAGAGGAAGAGAGAGAGAGGAAGAGAGAGAGAGGAAGAGAGAGAGAGAGAGCAAGAGAGGAGTGCAAGTTACTGCAAAAGTTGGAGGGTGCAGAATCCTCCTCAGCATTGTCATCACTGCCGTCCGGTTCGTTGGAGGAGTTAACCCGAACGACCATGATTGGGTCAAGCGCCAGCAAAGCCAATCCAAATGAGGCCCATCCGTGAATGATGGCGTTGATGGCCACTGGAGTCGCTCTCAGCTGTGAGAAGCTTCCTTTCCAGTATGCCAAAAACGAACGCCACCGAAACACAGAGCGAATCTCTTCTACTTCTTCTTCCTCTTCCTTGGCAAATACAATTGTTGAAATGGTGTTTTCTTGATCTAACCTTATTTCTTCCTCTTCACTCTTTTCCCCCGTTCCTTCTTCGTCCGCTTCATCGGCTTCCACTGCCTTCTCTTTCTCATCCTTCATCAAAGCTTGCAGCTCAATTGCGTTCTCCGTTCCTCGTCCTTCTTCTGTTTCTTGTTGTTGTTGTTGCAGCGGTTGTTGAAACTTATCACTACGAACAAATGTCAGCGAAAGAATCACTAGCACGACGTCCACCATCAACAAGTTGCCAAACAGCACCCACACCGTAGTGTTCCACAAGTCATCTTCACCTCCATTTAGAAAGGGAAGAAAGGAGAGCTTTCCACTGGCAACGAGAAAGGAGAAAAACAGAAGGAGACCTTCGTAGATGTCGCTGATGGCATCGGCGATGCTGCCGATTCTGCTCAGAGTGACCTCTTGGTCTTGGACATTGGACGCGCCAACAGTGAACTGGACTCGAAGTTTAACGACCTGTTTTTGTTACAAAGTTAGTAGCAGAACAAGAAGAAGAAGAAGAAGAAGAAGAAGAAGAAGAAGAAGAAGAAGAAGAACAAGAACCAGAAGAAGAACCAGAAGAACAAGAAGAACAACAACAACAAGAACAAGAACAAGAAGAAAAGCAGAGCGAAGAAGAACAAAAATGAACGTAGAAGAAGAAGAAGAAGCACGAAGAAGGAGGAAGGAAGAAGGAAGAAGAAAGCAGAAAGAAGAAAGAAGAAAGTACAAGAACGAAGAGCATTCAGGAAACCAACCTTCCAAATGGTAGCTCTGTTGTTGACAACGACCTGCCCTCTCAACACGACGAAGAGGACCACCCAAAAGTCGCCCGGAAGGTACAGCCACGAGTACTCGGCGGAGAGGGCGGCGGAGCGCAGCAGCCAGGGGCAAAAGACGTAGGCCACCGCGCTGACGAGGAGCTGGCACAGGCAGGAGAGGCGAAGGGTGAGGTGGATGCGGCGCGCCGTTCGGTCGGCGATCCACCCCGAGATGAAGGTGGAGAAGCAGGAGGCAAGGAGGGTGCTGCACAGCACGACGGTGCCAAAGAGACGAACAAACGAGTGGCAACCTGTTTGATGTTTGATGAGAGGAAAAGAAAAAGAAAAGAGAATAAATGGTGAACCTTGGCTGCTGTGGACAAAGAGGAAAAACAGGCAGTAGCTGTCCAGGTCGTACTGGGAGATGTGCAGGCCGGCCAGCAGCGCCAGCTCCGCCTGCTCTCTCTTGTTCATCTTTCGTTCTGTATTGCAGAGAAGAAGAGACACTTGGGTCGACAGGGAAGTCGACATAAACATCTCGCTTGGGTCGACATGTGAGTTATAATGTTGTTATTTATGGAAATTCAGTCGACATTGCCGTCGACATAAATGTGTCCCTTCGACGAAGAACATTTAGAAGACAGATAGAAAAAGTTTCCTTCCTTCTTGTCTATCTGTTCCTCCTCTTGTGTCCTCACAACGTTGAGATGATTGAACTGAGTTGGTGCTAACTCCCTTCGCCATGTATTCCTCTTCGGGCGTTTCGCTCCACGCTCGCTTCAGCATCAACAGGGATACTAATAATGACGCAGAGGTCATGCTCCGTTCGGCTGTATTATCTATAGAAGCAGAAGAAGAAGAACAAGATGAAGAAGAAACCAACGATCGAGCCAAACAGCAGGACAACTTGAGGGCATGGCGGTTCATGTTTGAAGATACCAGAACTTAGTGGTGCCAGCCAATGTAACTTGCACGCCACAACTGTGCTTGTGCGTCAGTGCGTGAGTGTACTTCGTAGTTTTGGGGCAGTTCAAGTGCTGCTGAACCCACCCCCCAGAGGACCCATGTACAAGCTGGACATCATGGTGAAGGGCCTACCTGATGATGCAGGGTTATTCTGGAAGATTGGAAGTTATCTCTCAGAGGGCGTTCAGCACGCCGTGGAATTGAGAAGGGCAGGGAATGTGGATTCCACTCTGCTAGAGATACTTTCAGGATGCGGGTTCGTTAATGGCCGTTTGGCTGAATTTGATATTGGCGAAGCTCACCATACCTCGGTTCAAAAAGGGGGCATGTCACAGAACATTGGCACTCAGGGCAGAGCGTCCATGTGGAGGCGGAAACCAAGGAAGAAACCGAGCTAGCCAAGTTGCTAAAACAACTCTTTCTGGAGAGGGACCGTGCGGATAAAGCAGAGCAGCACATCCAGTTGAATATCGAGAAGGAAAATGTGGATCTCAAACGAGCAAGGATTGCCAGAGAGCTGGAACTACAAGGCATGGAGTCGGAGAAACAACTGAGCCTGGAGAGGATGGCACTGAAAGCAGAACGTACAACGCAGAAAAAAGAACTGAAAATGAAAGTCATGAAAATGGAGAAGCGGCGAACAGGAGCAAATGAAGTTGGAGCTGAGGAGAATGGATATCGAAAAGAGGTTCAAAGAAACAGAATCTTCTTTGTAAGAGAGGAAGATGGCTTTGGCAGAAGAGAAGCTAGCCTTTAAAAAAAGGGAGAACGCTTGCTCCAAAGAGTTGAGGAAAAGAGAACTGAGGTTCAAAAAAGCAAAGTTAACCACAGAACAAGAGTTAAAGGAAATGCAGCTTGAGATAGAGAAAAGAAAGCAAGAGAACCGCAAGCAGTGGGAGAAGGAATGCGCGCAAACAAACGTTTCGATGCCTTGGAAGCACGATGAGCCAGTCGGAAAAGGAGCGATGTCGCAGGCTTGAGAGACAACTGATGCAGAAAGTGAAAGCATTTGAGGTGAAAAGGGATTTTTAAAGGATGCACGTGCCTACAGGTTTGGGGGAGTGCCCAAGGAGAATAACGTCCCGAAACGAGAGGGCTCGACGTTAAAGGAGAAGGAGGTCAAGCACATGCTTGAAGCCGAGACTCTAAAGAATGTCAAGATAGGAAAAGCAGTTGGAAACAACAGTAATGCACAGCAGGAAAAAGAAGACGATGAAGAAAAAGATAAGATAAAGAAGAACTACCACCAACACGAAATGAGCAAGCGAGTGGAGAAGAGCTCGAGAAAGAGCAAACCCAAAAAAACAAAGAGAAAACAATGGAAACAGAGACGAAAGCAGCAAATGCGAAAACGAAGACGAGAAAGATTCGACAACAGGAAACATCATTCGGAGGGAGGAAAAAGTTACAGCCGAATTCTGCCACTTGGACATTCTTGTTGGACCTCTCCTCCGAACAGTTTGACAAACTCATCAAGCGAGACGGCTTGCTGTCCCGTTATACAGCGTGCAAAAATGAGGATGATCTGAAGAGGTGGCTAGAAAACTGGATTCAAGAGTTTGGAGGCGATGAGTACGTTGCTCGCCTGTGGAGACAACCACAACATGCTTGGCGGAAGTGGCCATCTACCCCCCTCCTTGCTCTCGAGAAGCTGGGTCCATTCATAACAATCCGTGTACACCAAAGATGAACCAGTCTCTCTCTCTCTCTCTCTCTCTCTCTATCTATCTCTCACTCCCTGTTTCGTCTCTGCTCGGCTCTGAGCAAAGTTGTCACTTGCAAATACTTCCTCCTATTCATAGTTTAAAGACAAAATATTACACAACCAAAAAAATCTCTCCTCTGCCTCTTCTAGCTCTTCCCTTCAACTGTCCTGCTTCTTTCCCAGTTTGAATGGTGACTTTTTGTGTTTCTTTCCCCCATCCGCTGGGGAATGCAATTGCTTCTCCGCCAAGATCTTTTCCCATCCTTCCAACTCCTTTTCAATCACTTCATTCTTGGAGCTCAATGGCACTTCCAAACCTCCTCCTCCTCCAATTCCTGCTATACCACCCCCAATCTTATCACTGTTCATATCTTTGCTCCCTCGCAACGACCATCTCCTTCGTCTCTGAGTCGTTTGTTCTCCGCTTTGGTTCAACGGGTTGTCTTTGGCGGATTGTTGCTTCTTTTTCCGACGAGCCGCTCGTTCTTCGTCCGCTTCCTCTTTTTCTCGTTCTTTCTCCTCCTCTCCTTCATCTCCCTCTCTGCGATGAGAACCCAAAGTCCGTCCCGTTCGATCGCTCTCGATTTGCATGAGAAGGAGATCGGCAGGAGCATCGGCCAGGATACGCTCCTGAGATTGAGAATGAATGTTCCGAAAGTCGCCCCATCCAGCCGGAGCCGGAGGAAGACTGCCGCTCCGTTTAAACTTTCTTTCGTGAGGAGGAACATACGGAGCTCGAACGGTTCCTCCAGCTCCTTTGTCTCTCAGCCTCTGCTTGTCTTCCTCCTTCTTGTTTTGTTTTTTCAGCTTCTTCAGTTCCTTCTTCTTGTCTTTGGTGCTATTTAAGGCTATGGCGTCTGGTGAGGAGGAAAGTCCTTGTTTTTGTTTAAGGATGCTCTCCCATCCTTCTAACTCCTTCGCCACGATCTCTTTCTTCTCACTCTCAGGCAGAGTGGCTCCAACTTGCTTCACATCCAACTTTGGGGTGGCAATTTCCGGGGACAAAAGTCGAGGGGAAGGTTGCGGTAGTTGTTGAAGTGGGATTCCTGTTGCTTTGTTAAGATCCCCGTTTGCGTTTTTCTCTCTTACTTCACTTGTTTGTTTCTTCTCTTTATCTTCTTCGGAGCTTTCCCCTGTTGTAATATCTTCTTCTGAGCTCTCCTCGCTTGACATCTTTCTCATTTTCGTTCGGATTCCTCCTTTTGTTTCTTCGTGTTTGGGTTTTTCCTTCTTTTTGTTTCTTTTTACAACTAGTTCTTCTATTGCTTCCTCTTCCATCTTCAATTCCTCGTCAGTTTCGTCATCTTCTTCAGTATCTTCCTCACTATCATCCTGCTCTTCTTCGTCTTCCTCCTCTTGCTCTTCTTCGTCTTCCTGTTCTTCTTTTTCTTCTTCTTCTTCTTCTTCTTCTTCAAAACTATCTTCATAACTGGTTCCGTCGGACTCCTCTGCATATCTTCTCAAGTAAGCCCATTCGTCACTTATATCATCTGCTGAGTGGCCGCTCTCTGCGTCTTCTTCCTGTTCTGCCTCTTCGTCGGAGCTCTCTAACATATCCAATGTGTACACTATTTCCGATTCGCTGCTGTCGTCCTCTTCCTTCTCGTTCTCGCACTTTTCTGAATGTTTCTTTCTCGTTTTTGCTGCCGAACTGCTTATTTCTGACTGTGCGGAGTTGCTATGGTTCTTACTTTCTTCTTTCAAGCTGTGTGAATCGGAGCCTCCTCCAGCCCCACTTAATAAAGACGAAACAGAACCAGACTCTTCCAGGGTCCTCGCCATCGTTCCACCTCCAAACAATTCGCTCGCTCTCACCAGCCTCTTGTTCGGAGTTGCCTCTAGCCTTGCAGCCAGTATCTCCTCCTTTTTCTTATCCATCAACACCGTTCCGCTGCTGTGTTCGTTCTGTTTGTTTGTCGTAGTATCTCCACCTACGTTGTCACCATCATCTCTTCCGTTGTTGTCTCCAAACAAAGAAGGGCGTTTGGAAGTGTGCGCTCCGCCTTGTCTTACTCCAGTGCTGAACAAGAACAACTTTCTCTTAGGGCTCTTCGACCGATCGCTCGTTGAGCCGTCTCTAGGACTCGCCTCACCAACTCCTCCCGCATCCCCACTACTCGTGCCTCCTCCTTCCTCAAATGCTGGAGGAGAAGTGCCGCGCCTCAAAGTGGCCGCCGTGAAGTTGTTTAAGGAGAGTTTTCGCTTGATGAAGAAGCGAGGCTGCTTGGCCTGCGATTTTCCCACGGTCATGGACCCTGGGGAGGTGGCCAGGCCTTCCGCCGAGAGGCCTTTCTTCTTTTCCTCCTTCTCCAGGATCTTGGCCCAGCCAGCCAGCTCCTCCTCCGCCAGCTTCTTCTTGGTCTCCGTGTCGGCCAGCGCTAGGTCCGGCGCAGAGTGTGTTCGAGGCGACTTTGGAGGGGGATCCACTGCAGTCGCTGTTGCTGCCGCTTCTGGCGTGGCGAGAAAGCGTTCCTCTTGTTGTGTGGTGCTGTCTCCCATTTCTTTCCTATCTCCGTGCTCTGCGGATGGTATTGGAAAGAGTTAACAACAAACATAACAAAGAAGAGAAGCAAACGTCGATGTTCCTTGCCTCACCACTTGTGTGTCAAAAAGTGCCCGAGTTTAAAAGAAGCTCACCATGCCCTTCAGGTCTCTCCCACTCAACACAATAACAAACACCACAGGTGGAAAACCTACAGAGAACACACACACACCACAGCCGTTTGCTTCTTCTTTTACAAAATTGTCGTTGAATGTTGTGGTGGTTGCTTCGTTGTGTCGTGTGTCACACTTTTCTCCCCCCTCGTCTTCCTTCCCTTGCCTCCTTCGTCTTCTTCGCTTCGCTCTTCTCTTCTTTTGTTTTTTATTCGACGGTATCTTTCCCCCTTTTTTTTTCGTTGTTTGTTGTTTCTTTGCTGTCGAAAATTTAACGAAAAGGCCATTCGTCGACTTGCCTTTTTCGGTCGCTGTTTTTCCAAATATGGAAGGCAGGAGTGGAATGGACCAATCAGAGCCTGCGGTTTTGAACTCCGGGTGTAAGATTTCGTTGGGTTTTCCAAATGGTCATGTCGTCATGAAAATCTTTTATAATTTTTTAATCATTACGTTAAATGCACAACAAAATAAAAGACTAATGAACAAACAGAGGAGGAGAAGAAGAGAAGAAAGGGATTTCAACGACCATGGATTAGTTGATGTTGTAGCCTGCATTCTTCATGACTGCTTGTTGGAAACAGGAGTTGCTATTTTAAAAAATAAATGTCAGTCATAAAATAAATGCATATAACTTAAGAATCGGAAAAGGCATGACAAACCAATAAAAGATGCCGTCCAGATGAGAATAAGCGGAAAGGTTCATGGTACGCCCGCATGTGCTGCACTTGAAGCATCGCTTGTGGAAGACCTTGCCGTTGGCCGCCAATCTCTCCATTGAGAACACCACCGTCTGGCAAGCACAACACTTTATGTTTTTTCAACGCGAGAGTTAAGCAACAAACAAAAAGGGAAGCGAAAAAGAAACAAAAACAAACCTGGGAAGGAGCGCCGGCGGGAGTACTCTGCGTGGCATCCGGTCGCTTCACAATCCTGGACTTGTAGACCTCGGTGTCCTCCACCTCCTCGCTCAACAACGTGATCAAGGTGTCATCGTTGCAGCCCTGCATGAGCATGCCGCCCTCGTAGTCCACGATCTTCCTCTTCCTGGCGGTGTGCAAGGTGGCGCTCAGGGCCGGCATGATGTCGGTGGTGGCCAAAAATAGGTCACCATAAGCGACGCTAGCGCAGAGAGCGCCGGGCTTGGTGCCTTTGCCTTTGGTCTGAGCCAACGACTTCATTTGCACGATGAGCACGCGGATCTGCTCGTCGACGTGCTTGACGCCGCGACCGCGACGAGCGCGAATCTTCTCGCGTTCAGCCTCGTACTCGGCGTCGGCCTTGGCTTGCATCTGGGACTCCCACGCGTTGCCCACTTTCTTGGTTCTGAGACCGCCTCCTGCTGAGGAGTTCAGATCGGAGGAGGAGGAAGAAGGAGCGATGCTAATGGTTGGAGGAGCAGGGGTAGATTTGGCTTTGGCGGCGGCAGCAGCTTCTCTCTTTTGTTGTTCTTCTTCCTGTTGTTTCTTTCTAGCAGCTGCTTCGGCTTCTTGTTGCTTTCTTCGTTGCTCTTCCTCTTGTTGCTTTCTTCGTTGCTCTTCTTCTTGTTGTTGCTTCTTTCTGGCAGCAGCTTCAGCCTCTTGTTGTTGCCTCCTTTGCTCTTCTTCTTGTTGTTGCTTCTTTCTGGCGGCTGCTTCAGCTTCTTGTTGTCGCCTCCTTTGCTCTTCTTCCTGTTGTTGTTTTCTGGCAGCAGCTTCAGCTTCTTGTTGTCGCCTCCTTTGCTCTTCCTCTTGTTCTCTGCGTCTACGTTCTTCCTCCGCAGCTTTTTGTCTCGCTTTCTCCTCCGCTTCTTGTTGCTGCCTCTTTCTTTCTTGTTCCTGTTGTTGCCTCCTTCTATCCTCTTCCTCTCGTCTCTTTCTTTCTTCCTCGGCTTGTTTTTGTTGCTGCTGCTGCTGCTGTTGTTGTTGTCTCCTACGCTCTTCCTCTTCCTCCTTTCTCTTTCTCTCCTCTTCGGCAGCTCTTCGCTTCGCGGCTTCAGCTGCTTCTTGTTGTCTTCTCCTTTCCTCCTCAGCGGCAGCAGCTTTTCGTTTGGCCTCAGCTGCCTCTTGTTCTTGTTTTTGTTGTTGTCTTCTTCTCTCTTCTTCTGCCTCTCTTCTCTTCCTCTCTTCTTCGGCAGCAGTTCTTTTGGCTTCGGCTTCTTGTTGCCTGCGTCGCTCTTCCTCTGCTTCTCTCCTCCTTCTCTCTTGCTCCTCGGCTGCTTTCCTTCTCGCTGCCGCTTCCTGTTCTTGTTGTTGTTGTTGTTGTTGCTGTCGTCTTCGCTCTTCCTCTGCTTCTCTCCTCTTTCTCTCTTGCTCCTCGGCTGCTTTCCTTCTTGCGGCAGCCTCTTGTTCTTGTCGTCTTCTCTCCTCCTCCTCTCTTCTCTTTCTCTCTTGCTCAGCGGCGGCGGCGGCCTTTCTTTTGGCCTCTGCCTCTTGTTGTTGCCTCTGTCTTGCTTGCAGCGCGGAAGGGGACGAGGAAGAGGAAGAAGGAGGAGCAGGACGTGCAATGGGATCCTCGGCTCTGCCTTCAGCTGCCAACGCCTCAAGATCGATGCCTAGACCTTGCCTTTGAATCGCTCGAAACAATGCTAAATCGTCGCTCATTCTTTTCAAGTGTTTTGAAGCTCTGTTTCTTTCGAAAAATGCTATAACGAAATCATAAAGCAGAAAAAAGAGTTTAATAAAAGTCAAAAGTGTCACTTTTAAATATGATTTTTTTTAAAAAAAGATCAACAAAATAATAAAAAAATAAACTTACTTGTTAGTTAGTTTTGTCCCCCAAGTACGAGGAAGAATAAAAAAAAATCGGGAAGTTGGTCTTTTCTTCGTGTTCTTCTCTTCCCTGTTTTTCTTTTGGCTTTCGCCAATTTTTTTCTTTTTACGTGGATGTCGACATTTAATATAACCAGCTAAAATTAGCTGACGTCAGCTGTAATGCTGACATCAGTAGTTCATTTATCCGTGAAATTTCAATGTAACACGCGACTCCTCAAGCGTTAATTTTTTTCTATTTTATTTTTTATTATTTTATTTTATTCATTTTTATATATTTTTTTAAAAAAAGAATGTGGGTCCTCTTATAAAGATTTCTCCATCCCTATAGGTTGCCCTGAAGCAGCTCCTTGTGGACGGTCAAGCATCGGGAAAGGTTCGAGTTCCACAACCAACAGGTTTGAAGGCGAGGCATGCGTTTCAAGCATAACAGCACCTTTCGGATATCATTAACCTCAAAACAGTGAGTGGAACGACTGAATTGTCGCCATGTCTCTGGGGTCAGGGTCGGTGGACAGAAAGAGCGGAACGAACAATTGTAACTTTAGTTTTTTCGGTTTTTGTTGGTTTGGTTCAGTAATTAGCAACGAAATGCTAAAGGCAAAGAAGAAGAAGAAGAAGAAGAAGAAGAAGAAGAAGAAGAAGAAGAAGAAGATGAAGAAGAAGAAGAAGAAGAAAAGAAGAAGAAGAAGAAGAACAAGAAGAAGAAGAAGAAGAAGAACAAAAAGAGAAAGAACAAGAAGAAGAACAACAACAAGAAGAAGAAGAACTGGAAAAAGAAAAAAGAAGAAGAAAAATAAAAAGAATAAAAGAATCCATGAAATAAAGACAATAAACATACCAAACAAGCTCCAAGTAAACAACAAAGGGACAAAGCTCTGCCACGGCTGACAATGCAAGCGTCTCCACCCCTCTGCGCAGCACGTTGGCTTCCAAACGACGCAAGTTGGGTACAGCCGAAAGCACCTCTCTCCATTGTTTCTCGTTTAGGACGCTCGTGTCGCACACGTTCAACCTCCACAGTCGAGAATAGACCGTTGCGCCAAAGACTCGCCTCAAGAAATGAGCAGAGGCCAACCACGGAGCACCTTCGAGGAGCAACGTTTCAAGTGTGTTGCAACTGGCTTTGGTTTTGGGCTTCGATGAAGTGGGGGAGGCTAAGCAAGCGATTGAGGAGGAACGGCAGAAGGAAACGTCTAAGTAGGTAAGAGGGCAGTTGTCAAGAAGCGCAAGAACAGCATCACCATCAAGCCCTGCATTGTGAGAAAGCTTTTTGTGTAGTTCATGTGATGACGATGAGAAAGAAGGAGCAAACCAAGAGAAGAGGAAGAGGAAGAGGAAGAGGAAGAGAAAGAGAAAGAGGAAGAGGAAGAGGAAGAGGAAGAGGAAGAGGAAGAGGAAGAGGAAGAGGAAGAGGAAGAGGAAGAGGAAGAGGAAGAGGAAGAGGAAGAGGAAGAGGGGGAGGTACATTAACATAAGACAAGAGGGGACAACGCTTGGACATCTGCACGATGCCAGATCCTTGAATGGAGCAGCGATTTATAACAACGTGCTGCAACTAACGTGACCGAACAAAAATAACAAATGAGGCTCTAAAATACGTGAACGAAGAGAGGAAGGATGAGAGGCATACCTTGTTGCAATGACTTGCAACCTCTCCCAAAGAAACATCCTTTAGAAGAAGCCAAAAAGAAAAGCCAATGAGAAAGAGACTATGCAGAAGGCGGAAGATCCAAAACAGAAAGAAAGAACAAAGGGCAAGAAGAATAAGAGAAGCGTACGGTGAGTTTAACACAGTCCTTAAGGACCAGCTTTACCAAGTTCTGACAGCTCCTCGCCAACCCAACCAGATGTGCATCGTCCCAATACGCTCCCTTCCAGCTGACCGTTCTGTAGTTCTTATCCAGCAACAACTGTACGTGTTTTGGATGAAGCCCGATGAAATGGGTCTTTAGGTACTTCCAAATCTGCAGCTTCACCGCCGAATGGACATTCTCCAAGGAGTCAAACCGTAACAAGTTGTCTCCGAGCGTACGCAACGCCAAGAAACGAAGCTTAGGAACATCCCTCGTCTTTTGCGTGTCTTCTCCTTGTTGTTCAGGTGGTGGAACAATACGAAAGTCTTCCGGCTTCCACTCCGCTTCTTCATCATTGTCTTCTTTTGAAGAACGGAACAAGCGGTACCGATCCGTTTTAAGAGAGTCTCTCACGACTTGCATTCGCATCTGTTGCCGAAGTTCGTCCAAATGCCGACTCTCCTCCTTCTTTGTGACTTCTTCTTGTGCTTTTTGTTGCTGCTGTTGTAGGAGCAAAAGGCGTCTCCGTTTGAGCTCTTCCTTGCGTTGCTTGTGCCGAGTGGCCAAGTGAAGCACGCACCAGTCTTTTGCCACTCGAAGGCTTGATTCAATGTACATTGGCCACCCGGAAGAAGCCGAAGAAGAAGGAGAAGAAGAATTGGATTGAAGTTGATTCGTTCTTCTGCTGTTCTTGAATGCTTTGTCGTTTTCTTCTTTGTCGTTTTCGGATTGAAGTTGTTTTTCGGTGTGTTGGATAAACTGCTGAACGGCACGTTCCAACAAAAGAGCAGAGCTCTTCATTGCATCTTCTTCTATCTCCACCGAAACGAGTTTGGGAGGCGCCTTCGGATAGTCTTTTCCGCATTCGAAACAAACGGCAATGTTCATCTCTTTGACTAGTTCTTCTTCTTCTCCACTCTCTTCTTCATCGTCTTCTTCTTCTCCGTTTCTTTTCACTTGGAGTCGAGTGGTGACAACGAACGTTTTGGCTTCCTCTTCTTGAATGATGAGCCGATGACTTTCTTTCGAAGAAAAGATTTGTCGAAGAACGTCCCACTCTTTCGCACGAGCGGAGCGAAGAGCTTCTTGCTCCGCTTCCTCCGTTTGCTTGGGATCGGCTCTGCCAAACAGTCGCTGTATTTCTTCCACTTCTTGTTCTTCTCCTCGTTGAAGCGCAGCCCAAATCGCCATGGTTAAAGTGTTGTCACGTCTTTGCTCTTCGCCTTCGTCGTAACGCTCTTCACCTTGTTCGTCATATTCTTCTTCGTCGTACTGGTCCTCGTAGTCCTCCTCTCCTTTTTTTGAAAAAAAAATATTAATATATTTTATGTTCTATAACGGTGCACATATAACGGGAAGAGACAAACCGGTAATGGAAGAGAGTAAGGCCGAAGCGGAAGAGAGGCTCATCTTTCTCTCCTTGCTTATCACTTATAAGATGGTTGTTGTGGAAAAGAACCGAAAGAGATAGAACAACGTTGTTGTTCGTTATCGGAGGGTCGTTCTGGTATTATTCTTGCCTCCCAGCTTCTGCGAGGCGATCCTATTGCAGATCGATCACATTTTATGATATTCTGTTGGATAAGAAATTTCTCTACCAATCAGAAATCAGACATTCACTGGAGAAATCAAAAAACGAAGAAGAAAGAGGGAACGATCGATACGTTACGTAACGCTTGCAACAACAGAAGGAAGATGCAACAACAACCGGTGCCTGTTGCCGTGCGAAGGACCTTCGAGAAGTACGATACAGACAAAAATGGTACCAAAAGAAAGTTTATTTGTTCAATATGTCTTTTCTTTCTGTTCATTTCTTTCTTTTCTTTCTTTCTTGTCATTTCTTTTCTTTCTTGTCGTTTCTTTCTTGTCGTTTCTTTCTTTCTTTCTTGTCGTTTCTTGTTGTTTGTTTCTTGTCATTTCTTGTTTTCTTGTCGTTTCTTCCTTCCTTCCTTCCTTCCTTCCTTCCTTCCTTCCTTCCTTCCTTCCTTCCTTCCTTCCTTCCTTCCTTCCTTCCTTCCTTCCTTTCTTTCTTTCTTGTCGTTTCTTTCGTTCTTTCTTGTCGTTTCTTTCTTGTCGTTTCTTTCTTTTCTTTCTTTCTTTCTTTCTTTCTTTCTTGTCGTTTCTTTCTTTCTTCCTTTCTTGTTGTTTCTTGCTTTGAATGCCTTGACGTTTCTTTGCCTTTCAGGCAAGCTCGACTTTGGCGAGTTTGTGCAGGTGGTGCGGGACCTTCACCTTGCCCTGGAACGAGAGGCACCAAGCGAACAAGTCGTGGAGGACATGTTTCAGCAGCTCGCAAAAAGCAAGCAAGACAGCCTCTCCGTCAACGAGTTTCATGACTGGTGGAACTCTTTTCGCTCTTCTGAGGAGCTGAAAGCTCAAATAGTATCGATTCTCTCTTTCTCTGTTTCTCTCTTCTCTCTCATTCTCCGCTTTCCTGCTTCTCTCTTCTCGCTTCACTCTTGCTTCTCTGCTTCTCTGCTTCTCTGCTTCTCTCTTATGTTTGTAGCTAACTAAAACGAAAAAAACAGGCAGAAGAAGGCTCTGAAGGAAATGTGACCTTTGAAGCCAATGCCCTCTTCAGGTCCTACGATAGGGATGGCAATGGCGTGTTGGACAAACAGGAGCTGTCCCACTTGTTGGCCGACCTCTTCATGAGCCATGGCTTTGGTGAGCCCTCCATGGCTCACATCAATGCTGCCATGCAGTCCCTTGATAAGGATGGCAATGGTATCTCTTTCTTTTGCCCCTTCAAATCTCTTTCCTCGTTTCTTGTTGTTTCTTTTTTGCTTCTCTCTCATTGTCGTTTATCGTTCTCCGTCTTGCTTCTCTTTCCGTTGTTGCTCAACATTCCCTATCTCTTGCTTGTCAACGAACAGGAAAGATCAGCTTTTCCGAGTTCTTGCCTTGGTGGAAAAAGTATCAAAACAGCGAGGCTCAAAAACGAGCAGCCAAGTAACGCATTACAAGCAATATAGCTCCCAACAACGATGCACTCTCAATAAAAATTCAAACAACACAACAGTTCTTTTTCTTTTTGCCTTGTTGAGCAACAAGAAGGAAGAACGAAGAACGTTTCCGCATCAACCTACCAGGCGCTCCTCTCACAACGATGGCACAACGAAACGACAAGGAGGTTGTCAGCATTGATAACGAAGTCGGGTTTCCCTTGAAATGGAGGCTCAAGATTGTCTACCGGAGGGCAGCGGAGTGCTTTGCTCCTCCCGAGTTACCATGGCCCATGCGGTATGAACACGGCCTTTGCGACAAGCTCAACACAACGCTCAAAAGATAGAAGCGTTAAACTTGTAACCCTTCAAACAAACCACATGACCAAGAGGAGTAATGCGAATGTTGTCGTTTTTAATCATGCACAGGCACTTTAGCTGGAAGAACTACATGCCCTGGTCGTCGCCCGCTGCCACGACCACGACCGCCGCCATGCTTTCCATTGGCTCCAGTGGGGTTCTCCTTGGTATTAGCAACAGGGAACTCTTCGTCAGGGGGACACTTCTCTCCCGGCACGCCCAAGAAGGGACACAGCTTGCTGAACCCATCGCCAGCGGTCACATCCATGACCAGCAGCTGCTTGGGAGGGACGATGGCCTGCACCAACCTGTTGTGCCGAAGGAATCCCTTCACGCAAAAGTATTCGTTCGGCTGCTGCCATCCAAAGTTGAGGCTCCGCATCCTCAACGCGACATCCGTGGGGTCGGTGTGCCGTTGCATGTGGGCCTTCCAGGAGGCCCACCACTTGGTCACGTTGCGAGTGGTGAGGATGAACTTGGCCTCGGGGTACATCAGCAGCAGCTCCTCGAAGAACCAAGGGATCGGGTTGTCCGAGACGGCATCAAAAGGGTCGTATCGACGCACCACGTCCACGCTGAGCGGGGCGATGGAGCCGTTGGTTTCTTTGAGAACCATGAAACGAACGGGGTCGTGGAAGGTGTGTCGGGAGTCCATGCCCAGCAAGGCGAGAGCTCGGGCCAGAGAGGAGGTCCCTGTTTTGGGCATGCCTAGGCCAAATACTTTGGGGCTATTATTTTTGTTGATGTTTGGTTTGTTGAGGAAGCCGCTGTCGTTCTTGTTGTTGTCGTCGTCGTCGTTGTCTTCCGTTAGGTCGAGAGGCTTGCGGTTTCCCTGTTGGGGATAGGGAAGGGACGGCCAGCCTCGTAGCTGGTCAAAGTAGTCGCGTAGGGCCGCCCCGATGGAAACGCTTTCAGCACAAGGAACAAAGGGGTTGTCGTCTTGCTGGCCAGCCCCTTTCCTGTTCTGCAACTGCTCGTCAAGCGGCGAGGCAGAAGATACTGACGAAGCAAGAAAAGAAGAAGAAGAGGAGGGTGTAAACGAAAGGGAGGCTGAGGTATAAATATTGTTGTCTTGGCTCCAGACAAAGGAGGTGAGGAGGAAGGAGAGAGCAAAGCCAGCACAGAAGCACGCCAAGGAGGGCCACCGCAGGAACACTGACGCGCCTTCCATTTGTGTTCTATTTGGTTCTTTTCACGTTTCTCTCGTTAAAAGATTCTTATAACGAATCATTCATTATAGCTCTGTAATTGCCTTTATTATTAAATAATTAACCATAACCTGGAACAACCTTTGCTCTTAGCGGCGGATAGACGCTTGTTTCGACCACTTTGTTGACGGAAGAGAAGAGGCAAGAGCAGAGCAGAGAGAGAGCAAGAGAGAATGAAAGAAAAATGTCATGTTGTTATCTTTTTTGCTGTTTTGCAGGAACAACAACGCGAGGTCCTGTGGGGTTCTCCTTGGTGTTGGTTCTTGGGAAGTCCTCTTCGGGAAGACACTTCTCTTCCGGCACGCCCAAGAAGGGACACAGCTTGCTGAACCCATCGCCAGCGGTCACATCCATGACCAGCAGCTGCTTGGGAGGGACGATGGCCTGCACCAACCTGTTGTGCCGAAGGAATCCCTTCACGCAAAAGTATTCGTTCGGCTGCTGCCATCCAAAGTTGAGGCTCCGCATCCTCAACGCGACATCCGTGGGGTCGGTGTGCCGTTGCATGTGGGCCTTCCAGGAGGCCCACCACTTGGTCACGTTGCGAGTGGTGAGGATGAACTTGGCCTCGGGGTACATCAGCAGCAGCTCCTCGAAGAACCAAGGGATCGGGTTGTCCGAGACGGCATCAAAGGGGTCGTATCGACGCACCACGTCCACGCTGAGCGGAGCGATGGAGTCCTCCTTGTCCTTGCGAAGCAGGAGTTCCACGGGCTTGTGGAAGGTGTGATGGCTGTCAAAGCCGAGCATTTGGAGAGCTTCCGCCAGAGAGGAGGTCCCTGTTTTAGGCATACCCAGGCCAAAGACTTTGGGGTTCTTCTGTCCTTCCGCGTTTTTCTTCTCTTTGTTGTTGTTCTTGTTATTGAGAGAGCCTGGATAGGGGACGGAAGCAACGCCGCGGAGTTCGTCAAAGTAGTCGCGAAGGTCCGTCGCAATGGAGATCCGTTTTGAACAAGTTATGGAAGCTTCTTGGGCTTCTTGGTTTGGTGCCGAAGCAGAAGCAGAAGAGGAAGGAAGAAGCGGGTTTG
This sequence comes from Balamuthia mandrillaris, assembly GCA_031835245.1. NCBI lineage: Eukaryota > Discosea > Longamoebia > Balamuthiidae > Balamuthia > Balamuthia mandrillaris. Next base: position 47,707 of record JAVKOQ010000193.1, read on the forward strand.
CTGCCGAAGAAGTAGAGGTGGCAGCATCTTCGATGTTGTTTTCGCTCCATAGGAACGAAGCCAGAAGAAAGGACAGAGCGAAGCCAGCACAAAAGGCCCATAAAGCGGGCCACCGCAGGAACACACCACCACTCTCCATAACAACTCTTTTCTTTGTGCGCGGAAACCTAACACAGCTAAGACAAACTTTGACGATTCCTCGACATACAATTATAGCATTGCAATTAATTATAAAAATCTTAATTAATCATCTATATTAGCAGCCCATCTAGTCTAGTCGACAGACGTCATGTTCTGCGGCTTCTCTCGTCTTCGTTGCGCCTTGTTGTCCTGCTGGCTCCCCTCTCAACGTCTTCTCTTTTTCTTTTTCTTCAACAGCGAATGAGCAGAGAGAACACAATATCAACTAAGACAGCTTTATTACATGGAAAGACCAATTTTTTAAGTATTTTTTGGGGAGGCAGGTTATACGGTTAGTGCACGTATTCCTTTCTCACGCTGTCCAGGTGCTTCTGATCGCAAAGGCCGTACTTGAACTGCAGCTCCGCCAGTTCCACAGGGCTGCCGCACAGGCGCTCTGTGCTGCCGTCCTTGAAGTGGATGGTGATGGTGCCCTGAGGAGGCCAGCTCTCCAGCGGAAAGCCGTCCTCGTTGCTGACGTTGACCACTTCCTTGCCGTTCCGGAGGGTTGTTGCCATTTGTTGCTGGGAGTGTTTGTGTGGCGGAGTACCTCCAATAAGGTTATTGTTTGTGTGTGAGGAGTTTTGTTTGTAGAGAGTTTTTGTGTGTATCAGTTTTCAATGTGGTTGTTTCTGTTTTATAGTTTTTAATGTTGCCGTTCATTTGCGAAAACAGGTTTTATTGGTTTAGCCGAATACACGCCAGAAGAAAAAGTTTTACAGGTGTGGTACGTCGGGACGCACGACATTACAAAGAGATTGTTCTTCATTTAGCGGGTAGAGAATAACTCCAACCAATCCCCCACAAGGCAACCACCAGAAGAAAGCACACGAACCCCTACGCGTCTCATGTTTTCGGACCAACAAAGTCCACACGAAACTATAGAAACATATGCCAATAGAAATTCAAACTTTAGTCGACAAATAAATCTGAGATCACGATGAACCAATAGCAATTCATAAAAAGGCGTTTTTTGTCGACAGCATTACCGCAGTTAGTTTAACGAAAGCCAAGAAAGAAGCAGCAATGCAAGCGGAAGCAGAGACCAAGCTCAGGAACAAGTATTCCATCCTGGGGGTAGAGCGTGACGGCGCTGCCGACCGAGAGCAACTTGCCAAACGTCTGCGCACCGAGCTGGAGCACCACGGCTTCGCGTTGCTCTCCTTCCCCGAGGAGCTCCACCGCCTGCTGGAAGCGCATCAGGTCCTCCGCAAGGACTTCTTTGATCGGCCGGAAGCATGGAAGCAGCGTTGTGCTTGCGGGCCAACAGAGCAAACGGACATGGGCTACTGCTTACGACCTCGCCTGAAAGAACAGTACCAGATTCGTTTGGGGGCCGCCATGAAATGGCCTTCAAGCAAGAAAGCAAAGGATAAAAAGAAGAAGAAGGAACGAAAGGAAGCGGTGGAGATGAAGGAAACGTGTTGGAGGGTGTTTGTGGAAATGGAGGAGCTGGCGAGGAGGGTGTTCGGGTTGGTCATGGGAGAGGCGGAGCGTTGGACCTGCGACAGCGTTTTGGACCCTTCCTTGGAGAGCTTACATTTATTGGAGGATTCTTCTGGTTGTTCTTCTTCTTCCGCCTCGTCTGAAGAAAGAGTGGGAGAAGGATACCTGACATCGTCGGTGTTGACGCTGACCCGTTATTTCAATGATCCTGATGTTCGTTTTCTTTTCTTTTCTTTTTCTTATTCTTCTTCTTATTCTTATCCTCCTGTTCCTCTTCTTGTTCTTGTTCTTCTTCTTCTTCTTCTTCTTCTTCTGCTTCTTGTTCTTGTTCTTGTTCTTGTTCTTGTTCTTCTTCTTCTTCTTCTTCTTCTTCTTCTTCTTCTTCTTCTTCTTCTTCTCACAAAGGGACCGGAAGAGTCATGCCACACGCACGGGGATGCAGGCATACTAACGCTTTGTTTGTTGCCAGAGCCAATGCTCAACCTGTTTGATCCTTGCGGTGCCTTTTGGTTCAAGAGCGAATACATTCCTCTTCTTGAAAAGGTTCACTCTCTTTCTGTCTTTCTTTCTTGCTCTCAGTTTCATCGTCGCTTCTTGCTCCTTTACTCTTTCTTCCTTCATTTCTTTTCTTCTTGTTCTTCTTCTTCTTCCACATTCACTAACTCTGAGGAACAAAAATAAGGCACAAAACAAGAGAGTAAGCGCTATCATGCTTTCGGGAGAGACTTTACATCGACTCAGCAAAGGTCGCATACTGGCTTCCGCTCACTCCGTCACCAAAGATAACAATACCAACGGCGAACGCTACTCGACTGTCTTCAAGTTGAGAGCGAGACCGGACGTTGTGGGGCCACGAACCGACGCCGATTACTTTCTTTTCGGTGCTCAACAGAAAGCGGTGGAGAGATGGAAGCAACGAATGGATGATATGTGGCAGCATTCTGGCGCTGGTTCTCTGTCGGCCGAAGTGTTACTGTTGATCTTCTCGTTTCTTGCGAATCCAAGGTTCGCAGTGTTTCTCTCCTTTTGTTGCTTCCTTGCTTTCTTCCTTTCTCTTGTTGTTTTCTCCCTGTATTTCTTTTCTGTTCTTTGTTATAATGTTTGCTATAATTTGAAAAGGGATCTGTGTTCTTGCTCTCTAGTTTGTAAGCAGTGGCACCAACCAACTTGTGACGACGCGCTATGGCAACCTCTTTTCCTTGCCAGGTTTCTTTCTGCTTGCTCTTCTTCTTCCGGGTTTATCTTTGTGACTAGTTCTTCAAATAAAAGGTGGCCAAAAACGGAAGCAAAGAAGCAAACAAAACGTTGGAAACAGAAGTACAAGAAGCAGCATCTCGTCGACGCAAAGAAGACTGAGATGATGGGCGATGTTGAGACCTTGTGGAAACAGTTCTTGGACCACAGAAAACGCCGTTCTGCGGCACAAAGCCAGGTGAATGCTAAAGTCATGCTTGTCGGCGACATTGGTGTTGTAAGTTATTCTCTTCTTTCATTCTTCTTTGTATTCATCTTTTTCTTTCTCTTCTAAAAGGGCAAAACATGCTTAGCAATCACCATTGCCGATGGTGGCGCATTTCCAGAAGGTATTGCATCACCTTTTCTTTCTATTCTTCAGTTTATAACGTTTGAAACCTAGATTACATTCCGTCCGTGTTTGATGAATGGACGGGTTCCATGGAGCTATCCGCTGGTTTGACTGTTCACTTTAGCCTCTGGGACACCATGGGAGATGACCTCTCATCGTCTTCTTCCTCGCCGTCCTCCTACTCGCGGCTTCGAGCGTTAGGTTATCCAGGAACGGACGTTTACTTGCTTTGCTTTGCCCTCGATGATCCGGAATCGCTGAGAAGAGTGGAAGAGATTTACTTGCCTGAAGTGCGCAACGCCACTCCTGACGCTCCGGTTTTGTTGGTTGGACTGAAGGCCGACATCAGAGAGACCTCAGAAAAAGATGGTTTGTCCTCCGTTCTTTTTTTCTGCTTTCTTCTTACCTCTTACTTCTGTTTTTATGCTAGCATCTAGTATGGTAGTGCTGAAGGAAGCAACAGAAGTGGCCAAGCGAGTGAATGCAGGAGGTTGGTACTACGAATGCTCAGCAAAGAGGAACGAAGGAGTAACCGAAACCATCACGCTCGCCCTCCGACTCGCCCTCCTGAAACAGTTTGCGCGAGAGAGTTATCTTGCTTCTCCTTCAACCAGCTCCTCTGCCAACAACAACAAATGTAATCTGCAGTAACTCACCTTCATTCCTTCTTGTTAGTTTTCTTGCTTGCTTGCTTCCTTTGGTGGTTCCTCTTACGCAAGCAGCATCGTTTGATAAATAATCCTCTCTTTGGAGTTTTTCTTAACTTCTGGTTAAACGTTTTGCTGGTCGCTTGGTGTTTCGTTGTTTGCCCCAATTCATCCTGTAGATGCCATGCTGCATGCCTGCCGGTTTCATCTCCCGCACGCAAGGGGAGTGCTCAAAGTCGATGTCCCAAGAGAAGAAAGAGGGATGGGTCATCTCCTCTTTCAAAGAGGGAACGACATCCTCCAAGCTATCCACAAACGTGCCTGAGACGGCATCGAAGCGTAGGATGTAGCCTGGTGGTTTGTCTTTGTGCTCCTCCTCTTTCTTGAGGCTCACGTAGAGATAACCATCATAAGGGCCTAGCCCGAGTCCTAAAAGAAGGATTGTTGAGAAACAAAACAGCAACTAAACAAACAGAAAGAAAGAACAAACCGATGGGCTTGTGGTGCCAAAGATCACCGGCTGCTATAAACTCATCCACAAACTCTCCAGTGACTCCATCGAACCGAAGCACAGCTCCTTCCTCTGCAGACGCCACGAACAAGTCCCACCCGCCTCTCTGTTGCTTCTCCTCATCTTTCCTATCTTGAATCCATTTGTTGACCGTCTGTCTGTTCTTATTTTCACTTGAAGAAGGGATTTTGGCACGAAGCTCGGAAGAAGAGGAGAAGCAAAGCTCGCGGTCAAAGTGAAGAGAGTTGTCTCTTAGTAGGAGGCCCATTGGACCTTTTACGTCTTCGATGAAGAGGCCGAGTTCTCCAGTTTCGGGATCCAAGTGATAGATGGAGTTGTCCTTGAAGGAGGAGAGCAACAAGTGGTCGTGTCCTGATCCCCATCTGTTTTGCAAGATTAAAAGAAAGGAATGGGCAAAGTTAAGAAGAAAGAAAATGAAGGGCAGTGGAAAAGAAATAACGTACGTGACAAAGGAAGGAATGATTCCAGGTTTCATCTTCGATTCATGTTCTTGTTTCCAGGTTTGCACATCGAGTATTCTGTCAGCATCCAACATGAAGCTCTTTCGATCCGTTCGGCCATAAACGACTTGCAAGTATCTCGTCTCCGGAAACACTCTTAACACTCGCCCTTCTTTTGGAAGAGTCACAAAGAACTCCAACGAAACGTCCTCTTCTTTTTCTTCTAATTTCTTCACCACCCTTCTTCTTGTAACTTTTCTCCATTCTCCTTCTTCTCCTAATACCAAGATTTCTTTTGCATCCTCTTTTTCTTCTTCACCTTCTCCTCCTTCTAGAGTTGCAGCAGGAATATCTTCTCTATCATCTTCTTCTTGTTGTTTTGAAGACGTTGATGTTAACTGGCTGAATGAAGGCAATAAGCTAAGTCCCCAGCTTGGGAGCACCATGTGTGCCTTTACTTCGGTCTTCCCTTCGTTTGATCCGGAAGGAGCTAACAGTTGGTAGAGAATGAACTGTTTTCCCGAAACGGAAGCTATTTTGTTGAGTGTGAGAGAGAAAGAGCGAGAGAACGAGAGAGCGAGAGAAAGAGCAAGAGAAAGAGCGAGAGATAGAGAGAGCCGGGAGTGAGAGTGAGGAACAAGAGAGCGAGAGAGAGAGAGAGAGAGAGAGAGAGAGAGAGAGCAATTCAAACAGTGGGACTCAACTACAAATATGGTACGATAGAAGAAAGTGAAGCGAGAAGAAGAATGAAGAAAGAACGAGGGATGAAAGAATGAAAATGAAATAAAGAAGACGATACCAAGAAGCGTTCCATGGCCAGAAGCCTCCACAACAGCAACGCCGGTGGGATAAGGCTCCAGCGCCTCAATGAACTCGCTCACTCCGGCCTCCAACAGATGGTCCCTAAAGAAAGTGACCGCCGGACCGCCTCTACCGCCGCCGCGTTCCTTGTTGTTGCTGGAAGAGGGAATCAGGTTCAAGGCATCAAAGGCCCAAATCCCTTTTCTCTCCGCGTCGCTGACAAACATTTTGCCGATCACGTCAAAAACTTTTTGGGTTTTTTTGGTGAGTGAAATCAAAAAAAAAAAGAAAGGTGAAGAACAAGAAGAGGTTTCTCACCTTTTTTTTCTGGTTCTGCTTGTTCGGCCTTCGGCGGTTCGCCAGTCATCCTCCTCTCATCGGCCTCTTCGTGGTCGTTTTGGCCTTGGAGGTCGAGCTCGTAGTCGTAGTCGTCGTTCTCGGTTGCGCCGAAACAAGGGGCGGGGAAGAGCGACGCAGCGAGGAGGACCAAGCAGCACAGCAACAACGCCGACCGCGAGAACGTCCTGGAAGGTCCGGTGGTGGTCATCTCTCTTCTGTTTTTATTTTTGTTTTGAAAAGAATGAAAAGTCTAAAAAATAAAATAAAAAATAATTCATTAATCGATTTTTACCTTTTTCGGTCCTTGTTTGACTCAATCTATTAGGTTTCGTTTTCACGAATCCATTGAGTGTCGACAGAAAAGGCACCGATTTTTTCGAAAAAATATCAAAAATATTAAAATTAGTTGATAACATCGATAAAGCGCAAAAAATATACAAACTATGGGTTCATTCATTCGCAATACAAGTCAACTCATTCACAACACTCCAGCAGTTCCTCTTCCAACCCAATGGGGAGGTTGTTGAAGAAAAGGTTAAATTCCTCCAGCTTGTCCTTCTCCTCCACAAAGAAGGAAGCAACCACAGCAGGTTGAGCGGGGAGCAAATTGTTTGTCCACACAGATTCGGGCACCGCCTGTCGAAGAGTTTCCACCCGTTCAGCCCAGCTTGTCTTCCACTCACGCTCCCATGACTCTTTAGTGTGTTGGATCACCACCTGGCTGCACAGCTCTACCAACGAGGAGGGGATACGTTCTTCGATCCATGACCTTGCTCAGCATCCTACCTCCTTTCTGCATTTCGCCCAACATGTAGCTGTCTTCTGTTGTTGAACTCTCTAAGCGGTGAAGCCACAAGCGAGCCTCCCCAAAGCGTTCACGCTTTCGTGTGGTGCGGGCCATCCATAGCATGGCTCCCGCGTGGCCAGCCAGAGCTGCCTTAGAGCACCATTCCTCCCCCTCTTCTTTCTTCTTTTGATTGTACAGCAGGTTACCGAGACAGAATTGGGAGTGAAGATGTCCTTTTTGGGCAGCAGGGAGCAGCCATGCGGCAGCTTCCCCATTGTCTTCTTCCACACCCCTGCCAATCAGGTAACAAATGGCCACGTTGCACATGGCTGTAAGATTTCCTTGATCCGCAGCAGTGCGTAGCAACAGGAATCCTTTCTGTTCATCCTCAGCAACACCCTTTCCTGTTAAGAGGCATAAACCGAGGTTTTGAGTTGCGGCTGTTATCACCGTCTCTGGTTCGTCCTTGGACAGAGTGGCCAGGTACCATTTGAACGGATAAGCGAGGTTCTTGTTCTTGAAGATGTCCTTGTCGGT